>JAUTBZ010163032.1:0-10829 GCA_032361785.1 Lepetodrilus galriftensis | reverse complement strand
TGTGTGTGTGTGTGTGTGTGTGTGTGTGTGTGTGTGTGTGTGTGTGTGTGTGGGTGTGAGTGTGTGTGTGTGTGTGTGGGTGTGTGTGTGTGTGTGTGTGTGTGTGTGTGTTTGTGTGTGTGTGTGTGTGTATGTGTACCTTTTGCACTATGGAACAATAACCATACAAAACACTATAAGAGCTGGTTTAGTTACTAGTCTTCATATCTATCCAAGGTTGCAATCACATAACTTTAAAATATAATGGGTTGTAATGAATTATGTATATTATAACATATTAGTATACATGTTCATGGTGATGCCGCAATAAGTCTTTCCCCAATTAACATAGTGTTGTGTACGCCGTCATTCACGTCAATGGTCAAGGTCATCTGATCTGGATGAGATATTGGATGTCTAGATGTAATCGTAGCATATATCTAACATGTTGTGAAGTAGGCCTCTGCATTGAGACGGTTCTTTTATTGCATGGTCACAGTCACAGATATGTATACTATTTATACAGCCATATCACCGCTAGGAATCTCTTATCAGTGCATCAGTACCGCAGAATGTTCATGAATAGACTCATTGCTTAGTGTATGTTTACATCAACTGATCAAGGTTACTGCGAAGATAGGATAGTATTAGTATATCCGTCCCACAGCATGTTCATGCATAGACTCATTGCTTTCTGTATGTTTACATCAAGGATATATGGAAATGAAATAAATGTCTACGTACATTCTAACTATACAATATTATATCTATGCTGCGACATTTCGTCGGCCACTATGTCAACATTTTCAGGCAGTTAATCAGGCAGTTGGTTTACATCAAGGTTACTGCGAAGATAGGATAGTGTTAGTATATCCGTCCCACAGAATGTTCATGAATAGACTCATTATGTTTACATCAAGGTTATTGCTAATATAGGATAGTACTGGTTGTAGTGTATAGGACCACCTATGAATGTTCAAGTTTGAATCCATCCATGGTTCCTGGGTATCTTTCCCGCATTGGAGATCGAGGCATCCTTTCTCAAAGCTCCCATTTCTACTAAGAGACCATAGTGCTCTCGTCGCAATCTCTTACACATGGAGATCAGGCAGTTACGAGCGGATTCTTGTCTTGGTGGCTATGAGATTTTACTGAAATTGTGTCTATGTTGAGAAGAATCCTTTGTATGCCTAGTGTACAGTTATTGTCTTTGGTTTATCAGTATCAGTCATGGTTCATTGTCATTACCATTATACCTGCTTGTTGTGGCTTCTCATCCCATAATAAACATACCACTTTGTATACCTAATGTACAGTTATTGTTCTTTGTTTATCCATACATGATTTATGGATATTAGCACACTGCTTGCTTGCTGTGGTTTCTCATCCCACAGGAAACATACCACTGTAATACCGCTCACTGTTGTAATTTGTTCCAATCCTGATCTTGCTCTCTCATCTCATCTCATCTCATCTCATCTCATCTCATCTCATCTCATCTCATCTCATCTCATCTCATCTCATCTCATCGATACCAGGAAGCAGTCACATTGCCTCATGAAGAGGCAGTAACTTAGAACACTTTAATGATGATCGAGTTCTGCTCAGATTAGAATTGATAGCCATCCATTACGGCTGCAATACCTGCAAGAGATGCCATGGCAACCAATAAATTATTATAATTGTATTTTTCTTATCCCTTTTTGTACATGTATTGCAATGTTTGTTGTAATGCTCTTCCCACAAATGAGGCTGTATGGTTTTCGCTAAGTCCACTCCGAAAAGATGGATTTTGCTGGATCATTTCTGGCTGTGGGGAGACACATTGTATGTAAATGGTGATTACTTTCTGTATTCAGTTAATCCTTTGGGGAATGGTCAGAACTGAGGAACGTGGTGTGAGAGGAATATATTTTCCTTTTCAAATTCCCTGGGTACTTTTAACTTCATTCTTGCTGCAAACAACCAAATGTGCCTTAGAAAGTCCAGGTGATGGGTGATGCTGCAGAAAGAAGAAGTATTAACGTAAATTAATTATATTGTATTCACGCTATTCACATGCCCATTGACAGTGTTAGAAATTCAGAAAATAATAACAGGGTCACTCTCCATAGGCACAATGTTAATGGTGGTCAAATCGGTAAATTTCAGGGTTCCATAGATACCTTTAACGTTACAGATTTTCAAATGACCCAAGGACTCTCTCTATTTCCACACTGCATTGAGGTGCGTCACTCACGAGTTTCTTGACCAGCAGTGACGTACTGAGCTGTGTTAAATGAGTTCTGATGACAACTTGGACCCATTAGTGAGTGGGGTGTCACAGTTAGTTATCCGGGCATCAGAGACGCTTTACAGTTGGGTAAATATTGATTTGAATTCCACAACCAATGATGAAAACTGTCTTTAGATGCGTTGCATTTGAGCTTTGATACTTTCAGCGACACATACTATTTGTCGCCTGTGGGTGAAAGATTCCCGCTGTGACGTAAAACATTAATTCACTCACTCACTATTTGTAAGCGTGTCAGGATTTCACCCTGGAGAGTGTCTAGTATTGAGGTCGGTATTGACATAATGCTAAGGAGTGGTATGTCGGTAAAAGCTGTCCGAAGATTACAAGGTCTTAGGTGAAGGTGTTAACCGGAGGTGTCCAATTTTTATGGTATCCTACCACACCCGAAACTGTTGAAACAATAAACTTTAATTAGCTATCATCACTAGGTGTACACTACCACAAAGGTATAAAATATCCACAAGTCATGGTTCTGCGGATTGTTCACTGTGATGCTGGTGCATGGATCTAAGTTTGGAAATAGATCCAGAGAAAAATAATGGTTTCATATATAATAACAAAAAACAATTGGTCTAATAATCAACTGAAAAATTTTCATATTGTTTTATATACCAACCATATCACATGTCATACTACTAAATATTCAACTGGAATGTGTCCCTATTGTTCGTTATATCAACCATATAACATGTCATACCAACCATATCACATACATGTACTTTATGTCATGTCATGTCATACTACTAAATATTCAACTGGAATATGTACCTATTGCTTGTTATACCAACCATATCACATGTCATACTACTAACTGTGTCCCTATTCAGGGCTCAAGACTAACATTCTGAGTTACTTGCCCGCAGAGCAAGTCAGGACAAGTAGCAAAGGCACCAAAGGTGCAAAGTGTTGAAAAGTAGGTTGCCCGCAGTGCAATTTAACTTGCCCCTGTACGTCGGGCATATGTTAGTCCAGAGCCCTGCCTTATTGCTATCACACTTCATACTACTAGAAGACAGGTCTTGTAAAGTATGGGCATGCATGCCTTGGAGAAACAGGTCCTCTATATCAGTACAGACCATCCACACTGAACCAGCAGTGGGTGTAAGCTGTTCATTCCACTCACAGACACCTCTACATCATCCCGAGCAGTTCCACAAACAGGGGACAATTGATTGCTTCTCATTAGATGCAGCGGAGGAAACCCTGGTGGCAGATCTGTTATTGTAGGAGGCCTTGCTTTCTTTGCACAGCTTTTAACTAGGATGAACTGCACATGTCATCAGATAGGAGGCCGATGCATTCGTCAGAAGTATTGCAGTTCTATAGTTAACATGTCCAGTGCTTCTCAAGGATTCTTCTCATATCGAACAACACTGTAATTCTTCAACTGAAAAATAATTAAAATAATCAAATTTGTCGTCGGTTGTGGATTCATATTGGAGTTATCAACGTCTGTGTTGCTATGATATTTGATTAGAAATATGGTGAAGGATTTTCAATATTGAAAATTTCATGAAAATGTCATTGCAATTCTAGTGATTATTTTAAATGTATTGAAGTTTGTATAGTTCTAAATATGGCAAATTTTCATACAAGTTTGTACAGTCATGGGGAAAGGGGGAATTGGGTTGCATCGGGTTCAAATTAAGATAGTAACGCAATGTGTTCCTGATGTGTTAACGGCACACTCAGTAGCACACATCGTACAGGTACAAGGCTGGGAACTTTCCGTGTCGCAGGAGAAGAATCCAGCACTAAATCCATTAGGAAGTGATAACTGCCTCCGTGATTGATGAGATGTCGACTGTGAAAAAAAGAGGAATGGTGTTTTTTAGGTGGAATGACATAACCCACGAGACATTGCTGGATTTGGTAACACTGCGGTAACACTGTGGTAACTGTGTTGTGCTGTGAATGGTTTAGGTGGCATGGGTGTGGAGTTTTTGGTGCGGAGTTGGCAGCGGCTTGAATTGAGGATAAAGTAGACAAGTGAGAAGTCTAAATCAGAGTTACCTCCCATGAAGTCCAGATATACGGACATTCCTTTCTCATGCTGTTGGTCTCGTTGGCTATGACTTTTTCCCCCGCTTCTTCCAGATAATGTAGGTGTGTCACTTGGATAAATCCAGCAAATTTGGGTTAATTTTACGTTGTTTGTTTAAACATCTGATTTTAATTTATTGTGATCAGTCTGGGTTAAGTGATCATTACTTCGGTTTTTTATCTGTGTGTGTAAACAGATATATCTTAATTCGCCCATTTGCCAGGGTTGTTTTCCATTTAGGATGTTTTGAAATAAAGCTAGCTCGCAGACTCCAAATGTCCTATCGTTATGTTTTACACCATACAGTAAATATGTATGAAGTTTATTTTATTTAAAATATAATATTGATAACAATTATAATGATAATAATAATAATAATAATAATAATAATAATGGTGATGATAATAATAATAATAATAATGATGGTGACGATGATGATGATGATATAAAAATATGATGGTGATGATGATAATGATGATATAAAAATAAAATAAAATAATTTTAAAATATAATGCAAACAACAACACAAATTCATAATGTCCTCTAATTATATTTTACAATATGTTGTAAATAATATGCTTATTAATGTAGATCTATTGTAATGAAAGTATTTTGTTTTTGCTGTTCTGCGCTTACTGAAAACAAGGGGGGTTGGGGGTGACCCACAGCAGGGTTTCCCCGGCAACGTGTGGTCAAACTAATCAAGGACTGCCATGTCCAGACATTCCTGGCCATTCATCTGACCAGTGTCCAGGCTGCTGTGCACTCCATCTCTGTCCTTGTCATTCAGGGTCATGCCGCCAACCAACGCCTCCTTAATGAATAGCCTCGATTCCTGACGTCTACACGGGAACGCTGTACAGGACGGTGTACAGGACGGTGTACAGGACGGTGCGTGTGATGGGAGGTGCTCGTACAGGATGATGCATGTTGTAGGAATTACCACATCAAAGTTGGTAATGGCCGCCTGTCTTTTGTCTCCTCGTTGCTATGGGAATAGTTTCAGAGGCAAAATTATGGCAAATGTGAAGGGAATATTGTGTTATCCAAAAGCAATCATATTTCTAATCACATACATTCTGTTCTGGCCTGACTGGAGTTGGACGTACGGACAAAGTCCTATAATGTCTAGTTTGATCATCGCCAAATCTGTCTGAACTGGTCGCTGGAGACGTTTGATTGGCTACGTCAACATTTCAATTTGCTGAAGTAAGCCACGAGAGCGCTGACAGTGGTTGAAGGATTTCGTGGAGGATAAAAACATTCTAATTATCAAAGAGCATTCATCAAATACGGCATAATATTTGATCATACTTATTCGGTGTAATACCAATATTGAAAGCCAAACTTGACTTTCGTTTCATTTCAAAATTAATTAAATGAAAGCATCACAAATTAATTTCTCTTCTTGTGATAATCCACACCAATGTAAAATTGTAATTAAATTTCCTGACTGTGTAACTAGTGCAATCTTGTCAAATATTCCTTCAAACACAAGAATTTTGGACCTGTGGATCCAAGATTTCATCTACTAGTAATCATTGCAATCTCTGTTTTCATGCCTCGTTTCTGCATCATTAATTATTCTAGAAGTATAGAGTAATTATTATAATAATACTCTTAGTATATCAGATAATAATAATAGTAATAATAAAAATAAAATATAAAATAATAATAATAATAACAATAGGACACATATAGTGCATAATTCCATGTGTAATGCGTGCTCAAAGTGCACAATATAATATATAAAATGTAATCGTTCAATTAAATAGTCAATGACTCAGTTTTTGATCACCTACAAAGGCTTTGTGAAGTGTGTCCCCAGATGCACCAAGCGTACATGCACATATTTCCATCTGGCTCACTCAGGGTAATTATGATGGCCTTCTTACGCTAATTGCCTGGGCGGCAGGTATGTCTGTATAGATGCCTGTCTTGCCAAGAAGTAGGAAGCACTGGCGAACCCATTGGGTCTCGTGTGATTGAAAGTGCCATATCCTTGCCATATCCTTGCCATATCCTTGCTATATCCCTGCCATGTCTGCTCACTGTGCATGTGACTAAGTCAGAATCAGAGTCGGAATCGGAGTTAGTCAGAGTCGGACGGAATCACATTCAGCCAGTCGGTTGGAACTTCTACTTCAAGAATCGTAACAAATCGGATGACTTACCACATGCTGATGTTATTTTCTAATTCATTTTCGGATTAAATTAGCATCAGATGTTCTTTGAATCGAGTTAAGGGTTTAAGGGTTCCGTGGTTAGGATTTAGATTTCCGGATCTGCTTTCCATCAAATTGGATCAATGGAGACACGTAACCTTTTTTGGCATCAGGGTCTGCTTCCACTGCGATCATTGGGTTGACTTTCTGACCTACCAGATAACACCTATTCTAATCTCTACACAATGTTAATTATACTTTCGAAGAGGCCTGCTCCATTTCTCCACTGTATGGGTTCATGTTCTGCCTATATCAAGAGAATTGTACAACGGTACGTGTCTTGTTGCTGACATCTTATGATGTTCCCAGATTTGAAGACAAAATTACATCTCAAACCTTTTAGTTACGACGTTTTCTGCTCGAGTTTCATATGGACCCAATAATCAATTTGGTCACACATCTATCTCAGACAACGCCTACATAGATATCCAGACAAATGAGGTCTATTTTCGGTGCCGTGATAAATTGTAGCGCTTCGGGAGATCCGTGGAATTTTTGCGATCTGGAATGTTTTAGGTATTTTTTTAAGATTTATTCTCAGATGGTGTTCATGGATATTTACAGAAGAAATTAATTTAATTAAAGGTGAAGTATGATAAATAATAGGTTATTTCCATCAGCGTATTGTCAAAACATCCTCAGAGACAAACCAGAGAATTGAGACATCGTGAAGTATGATATTTTTTGGTATCATTTTATTGATCATTGGCTTGGAGATATTTTTCTGAGAATGTTTTGCAAAACACGGTATTAATATATTGTGACTGTATTTATGACTGTCACTGTAGCTGTATTGGAATATGGGCATGTTAATTAACTGTATTTCCGGCAGGTACAGGCAATTATTGAACAAACAAGGTGTTCGATCTTTAAAAATAATTACACATAAAGACTACTGTAATATAATTTAGCATTATTTAATTCCCTAATATATTGAATATTTTATGTATATGGTTGGGATTTCTAGTATATTTTTTTCAAAATATCAGCTAAATGAAGTTTTTCTTGGGTTTGTACATTTTTTCAGGAAAATCATTACTGATTACACTTTAAAATGGATGAATGATTCCAACTACAACATAAAACAATTACTAACTGATTGTTCTCTAACAGTTACATTTTTGGTTATTGTGAAATATTACTACTGGTATGTTCATTGTACCAATGTGTGATAATAATCAAGGTTTCTCCCACGCATGAACTTTTGAAATAACAAACCCACTTTAGAAGTTATTTTATTCTGTGGTATTTTTCCAGATTGATCTGAATGCAACATAGTGTGTGATATTAAACCATATCCTATCACACCAATATAGTATGCCATATAATACTTGCTCCTCATTTGCCGTTTTATTCTATTGGATTTCACCTTATCTCTCACTTTCAAGAAGGGCATATATGCACATGCCACTGTTTCATTTACACTAAGGCAATAAAATAGAATATTGGCCATTCTACTCTATGCAGAGTCCATACTTTGAAATAATTATTATTTATTCTTCCTTTAAATGTTTGCAATTAAAAAAAGTAATTTATGTTGGAAATAAAGTGTGACATCAAAGGGAATATTGTGTAATATCATAGAAATGTCAGCCAATCATTTACCGTGGCAATTTCCTCTGAACATTTACTCCACATCTCTATTTATAACGATTTTTCTTCAATCTTAATAACATTCAATTTCAGCGTATCGATTCCTCTTGTATTTGTGTTCAACGAATCGAATCAGTTTATTCTGTAATAAAAACTAATTGAAACAAGTTCTTCCCAACAACATCTGCTTTCAATGGTATGTCAATGGCTGCGTTTATTGTCGGTAAATTGATATGTACTGGCTTAAGTATTGATACGTACCAGCTTAAACAAAGAGTTTTAAAGTTCACATGAAGCCATTGTGATGCGTGAGTCTCGGCGCTTGTTGCCGTGTTCTATTGTCGCTCCGATATGAAATCAATTGCAATAAGGTTCCTGCAATTGATGGGATTGTGGCTGAACTATTACAATATTTTATTGAATAATTGATCTGGAATTGCGTGATCTAATTGGTTTGCAACAAAGTCGTCTCCAGGCCGGTTGTCTTCTGATTTCCACGTGGGGAACGTGTGCTTGTATACGACCGCGTCCTTCTCCGTATCGATGTAGCAGTACGACATTTGTCATTCATCTTTGATAGAGTACCGTGTCTTTTGTGAGCATGTGTTTAATCTTGATCTTACGGGTTGTAAACACACACGCTTGTTGTGGCAGAATATGCATGAACAGTTACTTCTATGCTGATCAAAGTTTGATAGGGTGTGATCTAAAGAATGTCATTTACAGCAAGTGAAATGAATTGTTGTATTTGACTTTACAGTATTTTACTTTACCGGGTAGTATTGAATTGGGCTGTTTTAGGTTTAATTCTGTGAATCGTTTTTATCAATTGTTTCTCTTGCAAAAAAGAAATAATGTAATTGTTTAAAACTACTAGAGTTGAGTAATATATTTGAATATATGGAAATAGGTACAAGTTTCACTAAAACATTTTGTGGTTTCAGAAATACAATTCATAACATTTAAAAAGTAATACACTTCAAAAAGAACAAATATATATATTGAATAAATACAGAAAATAATAGCTACACCAATCTTCATGATTTTTGTTCTCACTTACATATTTCATTACATGTTTAGTTCTAAGTACTATATACACATACATTTTAAAGCTATACATTTAGCTATTTTAATATCTGCCAATGTCTTGTGAGAATGCTAATAATAATGTGAACATTAATAATGCACCAAATCCAAGCTCTAATGGATGCTCATAGCACCAAGTTAGTTGGTAAATATAATCTTGTACAATGTTTTATATATATACACACTGGTATGTTTCAATGAATAATATTAATTTTCTTATAATCTTGTTTCTAAAAACATACTGATAAGCTTTCTATTATTTGTAGGTTTGTATGGTTTGTTTGTTATTTTATGTCAAAATGCTCAAAATATTTCTTTTCTTTTCAGGTAAGTCAGAAATGCCTCCTTCGCAACCATTGATAGATCGAGGTAAGGTTGATGTTTTTCTAGGCAGGGAAATGTGTTTTAACGGCAGGCAGGCACTAGATGCTATGTGTTGCACTATGTGTTGCGCTATGTTTTAATGTCACATCGGGCATTGTTTCTGGAGTGACATCCTGTACAATCAACTAAATACCTGGGTTGCCTATGCCTGTATTTATGGAATCTGTTCCACGACAGTATGCTTACTCTTGTAGCAAAGTCTTTCATATCAACCAGAACAAACTGGCAATATTGTTCAAGGTGAAGTTTGTTTGTCTACATGATGTCCAACATAAGCATTGCTCCATTAACCATGGGCTGTGGTAGTGTTTTCCCCAAAGTTTTTGTTTGTGTTGGATCCAGTTCCGTTATATTATTTCCCCCCCACTTTTCTCATCGTCCGAGGAGATTCCCGTTACCAGTGTTTAGCTAAGGATCTAGTTCCACGGTATTACGACTCCCACTTTTCGCAATCACCCTTTAAGATATATACAGTCTTACGTTAGTTCCTTCAGCGTGTCCGTGGCCTCAGTATCTCTTTCCAAACAACATGGAACTCATGGAAACGCGACTGGCGAAATAAAAACGGTCGAATCCTCACATTGCGGATCTGTTGTTTACGTTACTTCCTGGTTTTGGCAAGGCGAGCTGGGCAATGTATTTCCTCGATTGCCCTCCTTGTTTATCACTGCCGAACACTGTCGCGGCTTCGTACGAGGTAGTTTTGTGAGATGCAATATGGACCAGGTCTGTATATACATGGTAGTTCCATTAGCTTAACCCTGGAGTTGCCAAGAGAGGCATGTGGATGTTTTGTACAGAGGCCGGAACAAGACCCATCACCAGTATTGTCTTGCATTAAACCTGATATTTGGAGAATCTATGTCGAAGACTTAAATTTGCTCCTCAGTGAGTTGCCTGGTTACAAGATGGACTCCGGGAGTGCTGTCATTAAGATAAAGACCGGTCTGTCTCTGAATGTCAAAACAAGGAAGACCTTTCAGTGATATAATTTGATGGATATTACCTATAAAACCAATTCTATGCTTAGCATGGGTAGGAATCAGTTTCAGTGCAATGGGTTGAACTTGTACGATCATGGATTGACAATATGGTGAAATAACAGTCAATATTTCTACTTGATATTTCTACTAATATTTCTCGCACATACCGACTCCGTGGTGTAAAGCTTTGAGCGCCCGCCCGGAGTTCGGAAGATCGATGGGTCAAACCATGATCGCGT
>JAUTBZ010163021.1:0-10829 GCA_032361785.1 Lepetodrilus galriftensis | reverse complement strand
TCGTATCTAATTTTAATTAGATTAGTCTTCCTTGCTGACCATACTTTTTTATATTTAGACTGTCGCGCTAAACTACCATGTATACGTAATGTCTATAATTCTTGTTTGGGCACCAGTCACACTATAGACATAGGAAATAATGTTTTCAATGACCCGTCAATTGTCCTATTTGTACTTTCAAGAGAATAATAATTATAATACAGTAGTGTTAACAACTTAAGCAGGGTCACAGGTGGGTTTATGAAGAAAAACAAGCATACATAATCAAATAAAATCAGATCATGTACATGGAAATACATATAGTGTAGATAGTATACATTGTATATGTAACAGATTCCACTTTGCTTATATATCTCCAGCAATATCCTACCATGATCACGTCGGAAAGTATCTTTCGAGAACAATGCTGTCGGACCGGAAGTAGTCATAGCTTATGCCAACGTAGTCATTCGATTATATTACATGACTTGTTTTTACTTTGGAAATGAATAAATAAACATAATACCAACGCTGACTGCATCCGTTTCCGGCCTTGGTGTCAACACAGGTGTTTTTCCCCCACGGCACGGCACCAATATAATAGCAGAATCGTGATAGAGGACCATATATATAAGGGTGTCACGATTCACCGATGCATCGCTATTTTACATCTTATATCGTGATACGCGATTCTGTCTTTCTGAATCGATTCTTAATTTTAAGACATAATATCACAGATATTTAGGGTTGTTTTGGACTAGTTCTTGGCTGTTTGTACTACCAAAAAGCTTTCCACCGCTGTGTGTTTGACAAATCTTCACTGCAACACCACCTGCGACCCATAGAGTCGGGTTTAAATCAAACACGGCCAACGGCTTCTTATACATGATGCAAAAGGGACATGACTCTATTTGCTCGAACATATTCCTATTTGAAATGTGATACATCAAATGACCAGATAAATCTATAGAGGAACGTTCCCCTATTTAATATAAAATATGATTTGTTGTACAACTATCGAGTGCTGGGGGATAAGTACATCAGTAAATAACAACTTTTGCGTAATTAGTCTCAGATCGAAATTCGTTTGTCCGAGTATACATGTTTATCAACTGTGATATTATGCCTTTTCATAATATTCCTGATTTTAACAGGTTATTTCCGCTCTTATTGAGTTTAAAGTTCAATTTCAGCATTTTTCACATTTATTTTAAGTGTTTAATTAATGTTTGAAACATATTGTTTTCAAATTTTCTCTTCATGACTGACTTATTTGTACCAGATAATTTAAGAAATAACATGATTTCTGAAAATCTGTCCAAAGATGTACTACCATCTGTCCTGTTATAAGTGGTCAGACAACTAGCATGTTTCTCAGACGAGCAGACAGACAAGTAAGAACAGTG
Organism: Lepetodrilus galriftensis; assembly: GCA_032361785.1. Taxonomy (NCBI): domain Eukaryota; kingdom Metazoa; phylum Mollusca; class Gastropoda; order Lepetellida; family Lepetodrilidae; genus Lepetodrilus; species Lepetodrilus galriftensis. The sequence goes on along the minus strand of JAUTBZ010163021.1, from coordinate 9,444 downwards.
CCACTAACGTGTTTCCGCTGGTCGGGTTGCAAGGTCTTTGACGGACCCTCGTCCACTTCCATCATGTCGTCAGGCTTGCGCTTCTTGCTGGTCAGGCCGACGTCGGACATACGTGCGGCCAGACTGGGGATGACGTCTCCAGGTGCCGCCATACTGGGGATGACGTCTCCGGGCTTGGTCTGTCCGACCACGTGCTGCGTCTCGATGGCGTACGATGACTTCATGTGAGGCAAGCAGAGAGTGTTGCGCCGCTTCAGCTCGCTCAGGCGTGTCCACTCGAAGTCCAGCGCAGGCTCATCCTCGCATGAGAAAAAGTTACCTGTACCCTCTGCAGAAAAAAAAAGAAATATATTTCTTTTAATTTTATTATTTTCAAAAAAGGAAGTCATGATGGGACCGTTATGTGTATCCTTGGAAAGGATTTAAGATTGATTATCTCCGGTCTCAAATAATAAAAACAAAATTCTGGAAACATTTCCCACAATGGGAAGTTTTAATTTTATATAAGAACAATTTCTCCAAAGTGCTTCTAACTTACGCGGCAGTTCAAAAGCAGAACCGGAACTGGTGGTACTGCGAAGAGATTCGCGACTGGTGGTACTGCGCAGAGATTCACGACTCCTCGATCTCAACGACATTTTCGGAGAATATTGGGCAGGAGTACTGAAACAAACACAAATTAAATTATTTAAAGGTTAATTAATATTTTAATTAAAAAAGTGTATTTATTCGTAGGAATCTGTGTGTAATTTGTCAGTTTGATTGATGTCAACATTACAAACCTGTCTACATCCTGATTGGTCAGCGTCTTCTCGGAAGTCTGTGATCTCAGGTTAGGCGGCTGCATCGTCTTGTTCCCCAGCTCGAGAGAGTCGTCTGCACTGCTCTCTGAAACACCCAAAATAAATTAATAAATAGAAATAAAAAAAATAAAAATAAAAATATCCAAAGAATCATCTACACTGTTCTCTGCAACCTCTCGAATAAATGATTAAAATCAAACAAATAAATAAATTAAAATCTAGTTATCTACCCTTTTTTAAATGAAAATCCTGAATAAATAATATAAAAAAACAACCTTCAATGTAAACAGAATTTAAAATCATAAAAATGAACTGAAAAAAAAAAAAAAAATAAGGAATAGAAATTAATAAATACAAAGAAAAAATAATTTTGATGGATATATATCAGATTTAATGGCAGAAAATGTTGGTACCTGTCTCGCCAGTACCGCTGACCCCAGGGAGATCGATGGAGACACCCTCGTCGGCGTGCAGCTCCATATGTCTCTGGAAGGCGTTGGTGTCTCCGAGTAGCGCTGTCCCCGCCTGGTCCAACTGGTGTCGGTACTCACGCACCTGGCTGTCAGCCAACTGTAGCTGCGTCTCCAGGGTGCGTACCTTCATGGCTGCAATGAAGAGTGAGTGCGTGAATATGGAGTGTAACGTCGCTGCAGGAATCTTTCACCCATTTGCGACGACTGCAATAACGAAAATCTGGGTATTCAAGACTTGTTTTTGTTTCAAGATGATTTTACGAACAATAACAAAAAATACTGAGTACGGTAATAGTAATAATAATATATTTAAAGTGCCTCATACACTAAAATCAAACTTATAGAGCTGATGATCCTACACCACATACTGTGAATGATTCGTTCCAAATGACCTGCTAGTGCTATCAATAAATAAGCGTATTTTGATGGGTTTTTGTGCATTTTCATCCCTGAAAGCGCAGATTCTTGCAAATATGGTCATATACCAATAATAAAAATGGGCATAGGTAAAATCCCCTGTGTATGAGTTGCTTTAAGAAAAAGTAAAAACTTATACTGGTACATAATAATAATAATAATAATAAAAAAGTAAAAAAAATTAAAAACAATTTAAAACAAATAAATAATAATAATAATCAACGTCTTACGGCAAGAGGAAACCTGTGTAACCCAAGTTGAATGTATCAGCATGGAGAATATTAAACTTACTTGAAGAGGGCCGACCCCCCCAGGATTGTCAGCTATAATTGCTAATAGCAGCGGATGGTAGCATGCAACTTGGTTCGAATCCGCTCAGAGGGACCCAGACATCAAAGTTCACAGAAGGTATCTTTGAGATGTGTTCACGATAAAGATGATGCAGGGGTTATCGTCATTGGTGTTGCAGATTTCCTCTTGCCATAAACTCACAACATTTTAAACTGACAAGCCGAGTGCAAATGATGACGAAAATCAGATCTTAACACATGCACACGATAAAGCTAATAGCCGAAAACTGGCATTCCAAAATGTCCAAAAGTCGAAATGTTGCATTTTCAGTATCCTGTAAAACACAATCCGGGGGCAACTCATGCAGTAGTTAGTAGACGATCAAACCAGCACAGAAGCCATTGACACCCAGTCAAGATTATCTACACATTGCCTGATTTCTATTTATGAAAAAAATAAAAAAGAATTGTTGACCTCAGTAATACGACTGACTGTCACTGCCGATACATGGTCACTCCTGTTTCCGCCAGCGTGACAAGTTTTAAAAAAATAATAAAAAGTTAAAACATAAAATAAATAGTTGATAAGGCATCTCCATGTTTCGTCGCGCACAAAGAAGGTTAAATAAAAAAAAAGAATTAAAGAATTCTAGCTGATTTCATCATAAGCACTGCCATAGAGACAGGCATTTCCAGTTGCCTAAGGCACGAACAAAGCTAAAAAATCAAATAAATAAAGTAACGAAACGTTCTGATTATCGCTTGGAATGTTTTCGCCCGAACACATTCCACATTGGCTGACCTAGAGACTTGGTGGTGACGTTTTCCTCGTGCATCCGCGTGACCTCGCTTTCCATCCTCTCTGCGCGCTGCCGATGCTTGTCTGCCGTGTGTCTCTGTGTCTGTAGGGCGGTGGCCATTGTCTCCATGCTATCCTTGTGCTTAGCGTACGTCTCTTGGTACGTCCGAACTTTTTCCGCCAACTTCTTCCTCTCCGCCTCCACCTACGAACAATGTTGACGAGCATTATTATGTATTTTCAGAAAATATTTTATATTTATTATATTTTTTTTTTAAAGTTACAAATAATAATAATAATATAATAATACAATGTAATAATAACAATAAGAATACAAAAATATTTAAAAATAAAATGACAATAAATAAAAATTAATTTTAGCCCATATAAATTTCATTAATACATTTCTTCGCGAAAAAAAGAAGAATACAAACATGAAAACTTAAAATTAAATACATGCACTCACCTTTTCTGTTTTCCTGGCGAGGTCCTCCAACTTCATGTTGCCCCTCTCGACCTGTGTCTGCAGCTTGGCGTTGAGGTCGGAGGCCATGGAGAGTTCTCGCCCATGCTCGCGCACCATCTTCTGTTCTCGCTCCAGATGCGTCTGGAGCTTCTGCACGAGCTCCTTGCACCGGTCCTCAATCTTGCTCTTGTAAGCCCGCTGCTTCTCCAGGTCGGACTTCAGCGACCTCTCGCGCTCGGTCAGCTCCGACAGCCGCTGGTCCATCTCGTGACACTCGGTCTCGAACTGCTCGCAGCGGCTGGTGTAGCGGTTTATCTCCTGAGCCAGGTCGGCCATCTTGCTGGTCGTCAACTCCTGGGAATGTGACGTTGTTAAGTATTAAAAATAAGGGAGAGATCCCTAAAAAATAATAATTAAAAACCACCACACAAAAAGCCAACCCAATAATAATAGAAAATAATAAAATAAAATAATTAAAACAAACACATAAAAAAGCAAACCAAACAAAAGTTAGGAAGAGAATGTAGATTTTTTAAATAGCTGTTTTAAAATTGTGTACGTATTTAAATATTACAAGTGTTTCCAAAATGGGGCGCTGTTCACTCTAATTGTAAGCAAATAACTGATAAAAATGCCTTGTAGGGGGTAAGAAATTACTAGTAGCTGGAGCAAATTTAAGTTGTAATGTTGTCTTGTCATTTTGACAGCTCTCTAGGACATCTGAAGTTGCCTCCAGCATGGAGAGAGTTAAAGCCTAGTGTGTCCGACCCCCTGAAAGTGCGACGTCGTACACCTACCTTCTTCTCCTGCATAATGTCCACCTGAGTCTGCAGGCGATCTCTCTCGATCCTGATGGCCAGGAAGTCTGTGTTGGTCTGACGTCGGCTGGAGGTCAGTCTGCGCTCGTGCTGCGCCAGCAGTGCCTCGTTCTCTCGCTCAGCCAGCAGCTTCTCTTCTTCTACTGCCGCAAGCTGCACAGAAACAGTGGTATGTCAACAGAAATACTAGAAACAGTGATATGTCAACAGAAATACTAGAAATAGTGGTATGCCAAACAAAAATACTGGGAAATAGAGATAATACCATCTACTAGAAATAATGGCATGAGATATTCACTAAACATCACCAATAGAAATATTGACATCTCAAACAAGAAGTAAATGAAAATTAACCAAAATAATATTATTATTATTTATTTATTATGGGACCTGGGCCTGTATTCTTGAAACTTCGTAAGTCCTAATTAGCTCGTAAGTAATAAGAATTTCCCTAACTGGTTTTCTGCTTATGTTAACTTTTAAAGAGATCTAAGCTAAGAAATTTCAAGAATATGGGCCCAGTATTTTGTGAACACTGCTACCAACCTGCTGTTTGAGACTCATCATCTCTGCTTCATATCGGGCCACAGTTTCTGAGTTACTCTGTTTCAACGACTCCTGAAATAGTAATACTCTGTTTAAACATGTTAAAGGTTATGTTCACAGAAAACTTAATGAATTTTAATAAAGAGCCTGTAGAATCCTACATTTTCACTAGTTCTCGGCTTAGTTATTGAGCATTTTATTTCATTTTACTAATTAAATTTTAATAAAGTGCCTGTAGAATCCTACATTTTCACTAGTTCTAGGCTTTGTTATTGAGTATTTTAGCTTGGACTATAGGATCTGAGTACGTACCCTGGTTGTGGAGTACTCTGCCTTCAAGCCGTGGATCTCGGCCTTCAGACAGCTCATCTGCTCCTCGTACACTCGGCGCTCAGACTCCAGCTGCACAGCGATTTCCGTCTCCGCGGCTTCCAGATCCTCCTTGTACCGCGCCGCAGCCCTCTCCGAGCCGACCTTCTCGTTCTGGGCACGCTGTACCAGAGCAGACGCTTCCTCCAGTCTCGCCCGCAGCCCGGTCGCCTCAACCTCCATTCCGGACTTCACCGCCTCCAATCTGGCCACCTCCTCTTTCAGCTTCGCCTCCCGCGACTCCACCTCTCCCTTCTCCCGCTGAGCGTCCTCCTTCAGCTGTTGCACCTCCAGCTGTAGCTTCTCCTCCTGCCGAGCCAGCTGTGCCTGCAGCTGTTGGACCTGCACCTCAAGCTCCGTCCCGGTTGCCTCCAGCAGCTTCTCCAGCTTCGCCTGCTCCTCTGCGGCTCGGGCGAGCTGGACCTCGTACTCCCGCCGGACCTCGGCCACGGCGTCCTCCTTTGCCACCTGCTCCTGGACCATCTTCTCCTCCAGGTCACGGTTCCGTATGGTGAGACACGTCTCGATGTGCTTGGTCTTCTCCTGGTTCTCCTCCAGGCTTAGCTTCATCTCCTTCTGGCTGTGGGCCATCTCCTTGAGACAGGACTGCAGGTGGGACAGCTTGGTCTTGTGGTCCTCCTCCAGGGCCCCCACGGTCCGGACCCGCTCCTCCTCCGACTGCACCAGCTTCTCGGCGAAGTCCGCCTTCTGTCGGTCCAGCGAGGCCTTCAGGTTGTCGATGATCTCCTCGAACACGGCTTTCTGGGAGACCAGCTGTCCCTCGTGCTTCTCCATCAGGACCACCGTGTCGTCTTCGTGTTTGGTCTGCGCCTCGTTCAGCTGCTGCTCGTAGAAGGCCTTCCCTTCTATCATGGCGTCGTCAAACTCCTCCTGCAGAGCCGACAGCTGCAGCGTCCAGTAGTTGTCTGTGTCGGCGAGCTTGGTCCGGGACTCCTCGGCGGACGCCGTCTGCTGCTCCCTGAGCTCCTTGATGGAGTCCTCGTACTGGGCCTGCCGCTCCCGGAACAGCTCCACGTTCTCCTTGGTGGCCATTACTGCCTGGGTGGCAGCCGAGATCTGCGCCTCGTGGTTGGCGATCAGCATGGCCTTTTCCTCCTGGAAGCTCTTCTTCAGCTTCTTGTCGCCGACACCGTGCGAGGACGACAGGACCGCAATCTTCCCCTCGAACGTGTTCTGGAGCAGAGACAGCTCCTCCTCCTTATCGGCCCTCAGGTCCGCCACGGTCTCCTCATGTTCCACCCTCATGCTCTCGATCAGCTTCTGTTTCTCGGCCAGATTCACCTCCAGAGCCTCGATCGTCTTCTCCCGATACGACATCTGCTGCTTGAGACTCTCGCACAGTTCCTGCCGTTGCTGGACCTCCGCTCTGTGAGTCTCCGTGGAGGAGGTCTGGTCCCGAGAGGCGTTCTGCAGCTCTTCCTCCAGCTTCTTCTCGAGTTCCTCGACCGCGGCCTCCTTGGCGTGGAGGCACTGGTTGAGAGTCTGGATCTCGGAGGACATCGCGGACATGGTGTCGCTCTCCGTCTCCACCTCCCTCCTCAGCTGCTGCAGCTGCTCCATCATCTCCTTCTCCTGACTGGCGTGTTCCGCGCTCACCTGCTTCAGCTGTCCCTCCAGGCTGCCCACGCTGCCCTCCAGCATGGTGATCTGGGCGTACAGACCCTCCTCCCTGACCGTGGAGGCGCTGTGCTCGGCCTCCCGGTGAGACGTCACCTCGTCCACGGAGGCCTCCAGCCTGGAGATGCACGCCTGCATGTCCTTCTCCCGCTGCACGTATCCCTCCACCTCCTTCTTCAGCTTGTCCTTGAGGTCCTCTGTCCTGGTCCTGTACTCGGACAGGTCCCGCTGCAGTTCCAGCTGCTTCTGGAGGAAGTCCCGAGTCTCGCCGTCCTTCAGGGAGCCCACGTCCTCCAGCTGCTTAAGGAGGTCCTGGGCTCTGACGTCGGCCTCCTGCCTCGTGGCGTCGCGCTCCTCTTCCCGGTCTCGCAGCTCCTGTTTGAGATCGTCCACGACCAGTTCCTGAGATTCCTTGTTCGCCCTCAACTCTTCTTTCAGTTCTCGCACCATTTCTTCGTGCGACTCTCTGCTGGATGTTAGCTGCAACAGAAGGTCCGATTTCTCGCCTTCCACGTGCTTCAGCTCCTCTTGATAGTTATCCTCGCCGATTTGTCGCTCGAGTTTTCGCGACTCCAGGTCAGTCCTCAACTGACAGACCTCCTCCTCCTTCTCGTTCAGATCTCCACGACATGTCTGCACCACCTCACGGAGCGCACTCACTTGCTGCTCCGCCACCGACAAACTCTGCTCCAGATTCCGGACGCTCGTGGTCAACTGTTCCAGAGAGCCGGTCTTCTCGGCGAGGCCACGCGAGAGCTCGTCACTGTCACTCGTCATATTTTCAACTCTCTGCGTGAGACTAGCAATGGAGGACTCCTTCTCGGCGAGGGTCTGTCTGTGCTGCTCAATCTCCCCCACCAACACTTGCAGCTGGGTCCGCGTCTCGGACAGCATTGTCTCGGTTTCTGCGATGACACTCTCTTGCGTGCGGACCGTCACCGACAGAGATTCCACCACCTGACTGATCTCGGTAATCTTGCTTTCCTTCTCAACCAACACTCCGTTGCAATTGTGAATATCGTTCGTCAGAATTTCTACCTTCGACGTCAGCTGAGAGATGACGCCATTCTTTTCTTCCAACATGCTCCACTGTTGCTGCACTTGTTCCGTGAGGCTGGAAACTTGACTGACTAGAACGGCCACTTCCGCTTCCCTCTCGCTGAGCCTGACCTTCGACTCCTCCAACTGCTTCATAACTTCGGACAAAATAACGTCCTTCTCTTCCACCAACTGGCGATGTTCCTCGACGAAACGTTCTCCTTTCTCCTGCAGTTCTTTCTTTTCCAATTGCAGTTTCTCAACCTTGTCGGCCGATGTCGCGCGGAACTCTTCGTACGCGGACGTCTCCTCGGATAACTTCTGGCTCAGATTATCCACCTCCTCGGCTTTCTCGCTTATCAAACTTTCCAAGTCGCGGACGACCTTGACCTTCTCTTCCTCCAGCTCGGACATACTCCTCTTCAACTCCTCTGTCTTCTCCTCCAATGCATGCTTGTGTTGAGTGGCAAGCTCCGAGTTGCGGGACGACAGGTTGCAGACTTTCTGCTCCAGAACTTTGACTTGCCGCTGGGGTAAGGCCAGTTCGAGTTCATGCTGGTGGAGAAGGTCCTGATACTGCGCGTCCCGACAGCTGACCTTCGCCTTCAGCCCCGCCTCCTTGTTGCGATGTCTGGCCAGAGTCTCCTGGAGACGTGAACACTCCTCCGTCCGGGCACGGACTTCCTGGAAAAACAATTAAAAAAAAATACATGTAATAATAATTGCAATACTAATATAATAGAATAGAAACCAATTTTAAAACAAATATTATGAATTTCTACTAGCCCTTAAAATACCGTTCACATTTAGGAAGAAATGGTCTGGGTACTAGCAGGCTAGTGTTAATTTTAATCCCTGCAATAGCAATCGATCTATGTAATAATAATATTAAAGGCATAATATCACAGATATTTATGGTCGTTTGGGACTAGTTCTTAGCTACAACTGCAAAATACAAATACTTGACATACATAAAATCATGTTTGTACTTCTAGTCGGGTACGTGTAATAGGGTAGATTAGGTGAAAATTCGTGACACGCTGTGTTAAAGCATGAAACTTTGCACACTTACTGGGAATAATGTGCCCGGCCTTGGTGACATACTTTTCTCAGTATCCAAGATGGCCGCCGAATATACCTTAACCATCGTTAAATACCTTGGGATATATTGCTATTTGGAACCTAGTTTTTTAGATGAGAGGCGTCGGTGAATATCTATTAACATGACTTAATATCAACCAATCATAGAGCTCCGATTTAACATGAGAGCGTCGCATGGGGTTGCATGATTGACCAACATGAATTCATTATTCATTTTAAATCGTAGTTCTCTGATTGGTTAATAGGTCACCGATGCCTTTCATCTCAAAAAAGATACTCCCAAGGTTGGTCTTTTAAAAGGCAAGTCATAATGCCTGGATATAGTTAATCTTGGATAATGTCTCTTCTTCGAGGACAATATTTACCAATTTTCACTTACATATACAAAATAATCATTTTAGGTAGCATCGTTACCCTGCCACAAATCCGACCCCGTAGACTAACAAACGAGATGGAGATTGATGAAGTTACCCGCCGTCTTCTGACCAACATCAAGACTGTAGCTGAGGACGGACTAGTCATCGTTACTCAGTCATTGGTTCAAATGATGAACTTGGACCACGTTTCTTGTGAGCGACCAGACACATAGTCCAGTCGCTTAGCTCCAAAAAAAGCCATGTTTGTGCACTTTTGTAAACAAGCACCAAATTTGGCACATAGATAGATATGGTCATTACAAGCATTAT
>JAUTBZ010163010.1:0-10829 GCA_032361785.1 Lepetodrilus galriftensis | reverse complement strand
AGCAATGTGTTAGCTATCGGCAAATAGAGCGCTATGGTCCCTTAGTGGCTAAGAGAGCTTCGAGAAACGATACCCAGGTTGTTCTAAGTCCATTCACTTCCGTTTTGTGTAAAACGCATTTGAAACTTCAGCAGGTGTCTCTATGAAATAGTGGAGATAGAACAAATACATTTTTCGAAAAAAATAATTTACAATTGGAAATTTGATTAGAAACTTTGTGGAAATGTAGATTATCATCCTAAATAATTATTATCTTTTTTTTTCGAAAAATGGACTTAGAACAACCTGCTTATCAGCTGACGAGGTATGTATGTAGAAAATATTTTTCCAAGTGCATATTAATTATTTAGATAAAGATAATATTATGATACGGTATATACATATAAACACCAATCAGGTGTTCCACGATAGAAACTACTAGACTATGCCTACTATTTTTTATCTTAGCTATTTTATTGACATTGACTGAACTTATCAATACCAATCCCATCTAAATAAATATTATATTATGTGCACCTACTTAAGACGGTACAGACTTTCTTCTTGGTATTTATCTGAGTTTTCGTTTCTGGTATAACATACAATATCCGTGTTTTCAAGTGAAGACATGCTCTGTCGTCAAGTAATTCGGCATGCTGTACAGTGAATAACGATGGTGGATTCGTAGATACTTAGATAGAGTTATCATAAGTTAAAGCCCCGTCACATGCACACATTTGCATACGTGCAAATTTGTTTGCATATCATACAACAGAAAGGAAGCTAGTCCTATGCTCATTAGAAAAGAAGCAAGACAGTATTTGGGATGTTCGTTCTTGTGGTATTATTTCTAAGCGCGCATGTCTCTGGGGAATTCGGCGGACCGTTCTGCTTCAAGAGCATCTGCAAAGGTCATTTCCGAGTTGCTCCGGAAAATATTATCCCATCTGCCTCGGAAGGCCATGACGTGATGCAAGGTCATGACGTGATGCAAGGTCACGACGGGAAGCAAGCTCACGACAGGAAGGAAGATCACAATGACTACGTCATCACCAGGTCCCGAATAGGATGTATGGCTCTGTGCATGCGCAGTCGTTCACCGAGATGCAGTAAGATACTGTACACTGAGATTGATACGACATGTCAAAGTTCGACCAAAGATCTAGAGGTCATGGCGAATGCCACAACATTGTGGATGCTGATTCACAACGTGGGCAACATGTCATGTAAGTTCCACACAAAAATATTCGAATTGAAAATTGCTCATAGACGTCAAATCCCGATGAATGATTATTTCATGGAGGAATATATATATATATATATATATATATATATATATATATTTAATGTCATTATGCATTGAAATTACTTTTAAAGTAATTATTTTCAATGTCAAGGGTGACATTAAAGATACATATTCAAATGTTAAAAGTTATTCGCAAATAGGAATGGATATGTTCCGCTATTCTATACCGGGACTGCACATATTAAGCCCGTCCGTTATTTACTCCATGTGAGAACAACATATAAATAAATAAAAAGCAATAACAGGAACAACAATTCGATTTTTAATCTATGGGTTTTTCGTTATATAACCTCATGAGAGATGTTTCATAAAATATTTCATACACTACTTCTTTAAATGCTAACATAAACAGTGTGTCTGCGCGAGCGCCTGTAGTGATCGAAATATATACATACCGATGTCTGTTTGCAGATACGTATATCGGATGTTTTGAGGATTTTTACTTCATGAGGATATTGTCTGGTTATAACAAAATATATAGCGAATTTCGTATGGACCTATTTACCTGTGCTCAGAAGTGCCGATCCGTGTCGAGGAATTTGACGGTAATTGGGTTGGAGGTCAGTATCATTGATACATGTAATGTAGGTTTTAAAATATCCGTATACTTGTAGAATACAGTTTCAATGTTAAAGGCATATCACAGTTGATAGACCTGTATAATGGACAAACGAATTTCGATCTGAGACTAATTACGCTTGATTAATCCACCCAACAGTTGTTATTTACTGATGTAGGCCTACTTAGTCCCCAGTACTCAATAGTTATCAACATATTTATATTTTATATGAATATAGGGAACGTTCCGCTATTTATCACTGTTCTAAGAAGGAATGAGAGCAAACACTAGAGTTATGTCACCTTTGACGTTACCGTAGCGTATTATATTTTAAAGTCGTACCACTGAGTTATGTCCCCTTGCATTAATATAACGAAGCAAATAACAATACCACCATATTCAGGTTGTCTATCAGCCGCCTATGGGGGTTTGCAGTGGATGTTTGTCAACCACACAACGGTGGAAAGGTTTTTGGAAGTACAAACAAGTGAATATTTGCAGTTGTAGCTAAGAACTAGTCCAAAACAACAATAAATATATTGTGATACTATGCCTTTAAAATACAACAACACACATTTAAAGAATATTTAATAGATTAAAGGCATAATATCACAGATATTTATGGTTATTTTGTACTAGTTCTTAAACATAACTGCAAAGTACTTTCACTTGACATACATAAAATCATGTTTGTACTTCCAAAAAGCTTTCCACCGCTGTGTGTTTGACAAATCTTCACTGCAACCACACCTACGACTCTTAGAGTCGGGTTTAAATCAAACACGGCCAACGGCTATTTAGAGATGATGCAAAGGGACATAACTCTGTTTGCTCGAAGATATTACTATGTGAAATGTAATACATCAATTGACAAGATAAATAGCGGAACGTTCCCCTATTTAATATAACATATGATTTGTTTTATAACCATCGAGTGCTGGGGGATAAGTACATAAATAAATAACAACTTTTGGATGGATAAATCAATCTTAATTAGTCTAGGATCAAAATTCGTTTGTCCAATTATACATGTTTATCAACTGTGATACATGTATTATGCCTTTAAGGGTATGTCTATGGCAAATGTAGTATTTGATGTTACTTTCAAGAGTCGCACCGCTTTGTACAGGTGGGCCCAGCTAGGCCGCCATATGACACTGATCTGTGCTGGTTATCTCATGAATGTTCGTGATATAGAGTGTTTGATATATCGACGCAGAGTTCAAAGGTGTGCAAGGTGCGATATATCAGTTGAGCTACTTTATAGATAATACAGTATTAATATTCTTAAGTTTTATTGTTGACTAGTATGGTCAAGACTGCATATACCTAACGTACTGTAAATATAAGTACTAGTATGTTACTTAATGTGTATGCGTGCGTGCGTGTGTGTGTGTGTGCGTATGTGTGTGTGTGTGTGCGCGCGCGCGTGTGTATAGAAAGTATCATGATAAACAAAATACGGTATATATACACACATACGTAATATTGTATTCAGCAATATTGAAAATTGGCAATGCACCGGAATCATTCTCCGACCATTTCAATACGTCCAACAATACCATGCCTACCTAGGAAAAGAAAGGTACTATCTTTGGGCTGTTTTGTTTTGCAGATATATATGTGAACATAGTGTACAGTTCTAAGCGTTATCCAGTGCTGCTTTCTAGCAACTGCCATGCTCAGTGACAATATTCATTGAAATTGCTGAATGTAACCACAGGCATGCTACTAGACATAAGCGAAGCCGTTGTCTCTGAATATGCAATTGTGTTTACATTATCAATCACATTGTAGTTTATTTTCGTATTTCAATTGATTTAATTTCTAAGCATTACGTTATTGATGGCGTTCTAAGTCGTGTTATTGTCATCGTAATGGAATTGTAATAGTGCAAAACAATCGATTACTAGACACATCCGTTAGTTTGAATACGCGAAGAGTAAATATACATGACAGTCATTATCTATTTATCATATACGATACGCATTACGCAGCATAGACAGTATATTGTTATATGCTAGTAACTGTTCCGGTTACACGTAGATTCTTAAACAGGTGCCACGTTTCTTATTTTAATAAATGATCTGTTTGTGTGGGTGGGTGGGTGGGTGGATGGTGGAGTGGGGTGGTGTGGGATGGGTTTATCTTGTAATACATCTGGGTCCGTATGCACAGACGTAGTTTAGTTAATCCATTGTTTAATGGTTAAGTTTTGTGCATAGACAGTAGTATAACTCATCGCTTAAACCTAGTTTAGCCTAAACTGCGGTTGAACTACATTAATACGGACCCTGGAGATCTGCATATGCAAGAAACTATCTGTATACTATGTCCATAAAACTAAAGTCTTTTCAACCCCATGGCCTGTTCCTTCATAGTTCTCTGGGGATTCCCGCAGCGACGTTAAACTCCATATTCACTACCTCATCGTTCTCTGGGGGCAGAGACGTATATTGACATATATTTTGAACTATGTAATGATTTGTTACATATCAAAGGATATTTTCTCCACAGTGTGGGTCATACACATACAGTAGAGATCTTTACTGCTCCTTAAAAAGACGCATGAATATTTACATTCTTGCAAACATTGGAACAGCGTACAGTTGCTTCGATACCTGGCGGATGCCAAATGTATGACAATTTACAGGGTATCGTTTTACGAAGCTTTCGTATCCACGAAGGCCCCCTTTACACAGGACGGCGACCGTCGTGCCTCCCTTGTGCCACCATAAAACTGGCCAGGACGCCGTTGGACGCTCAAAGGACGCCGAATGGTTGCCGAATGGTCGCACACATGATGTTCAGCCATCGCCATGGCATGGACGCCATAGTCGTCGCGAATTTTTGAACAGGCTCAAAACAGTCTCACAACGGTCGCCGAGTGGTTGGTTGCTCAAAGGTGGCAGGGATGAGGGACGCACAGTGGTCGGCCAACGGTCGCCACGTAATAGAGGTAGCTGCAGTGCTTCATTGTTTGTGCAGACACAGAAGTGTGAACAACTAAGATTACATCATGCCTGCCAAGAAACGAAGGGCAAATATTCAATTGGTGGTGCTTGCCAAGCTGCGACTCTCGTTTTTAAACTAAACAAATAAGTGATTTAAAAAACAAAATCACCACCAAAATAGTGGATACACCATGTTTTACGGATTTCATAGCTAAGGTTTTCAAGTATATCACTACATGTTTATTATACGTGTAAGTTGGTTCAAGGGAGGCACAGGGCTCGCTGGAGCAGTTACACAGAAACAGGATTTTCGGGGTTTAGACGACCATTGATCAGTGTTATGGTGGCACAAGGGAGGCACGACGATCGCCGTCCTGTGTAAATGGGGTATACGGAAACACAAACAGACCATGACAACGTATTTTCCACGTTGTATAGGCTACTGTTTCGTAGCTTGCGTAAATTAAAGAGTTTTAACTGATACACCAACTACATAGACAAATAAACAGTAGCCTGAAATAAATCAGCCGTGGCTCATGAGGGTTAATGAAATGTTGTAGAATATGGAACTAAAATGGTTAATTCGTTCTGCTATATTATAGGTTCTCTCAATGGGATGTTGGTAGAAATAGAAGTTGGTTCCTTTTTCCTTTTTCCTTTTTCAATATTCAAAATATTTCTAGTTTTTTTTTCTGAAAAAGGAGCTAATGTTCTACGGTACATGAAAGATTATGTATATTCAGATTTGATAGGTGCAATATGAAGGTCTCAATAGAGCCTATGTAGGTGGCATATGAGCACACTTCCGGTTTAGGCGCGTTTTACGGATTTTCGTGATTGTTCGTGTAGTTGTAGGAGAATTACGTTACGTGAGAGAAAATTGGTGTTAATACATTAAATATTTGTCATTGATGCCTTATAAATGCATTATTTATAATTGAGTCTACTTCAGAAAAAAATAAAAAATAAAATAAATGAATATCGAAAAAGGAAAAAGGAGCCAACTTCCCATTGCTGCCCTCTCCTCGGACAAATAGGCTGAAGCTATATATTAACTGAACATCGTCATACAGAGGTACCATTTAACACACAAGAAGATAAATATGACGAGATATATTTATTATACAACGTCCCATACATAAACTAGTATTATGTTATTACAAGCGATGATACGAATTTTGAATATTTAGGCTAAAATGTCAACTATCGTAAAATGGTCTATGTTAAGTCTAAATGTTCTTTGTGACACGTTGTCATGTGAACAATACTTATTTCGCATTTCCGTGAGTCACTCTGACCTTTGACATCCTTTAGGGATGACATTTAGCGATGCTATTGCTTAGACTAGATATGTGTTGCACTCGTGCGAAACATGGCTGCAATGAGGAAACAAATTAATTTATGCTGCACTCACCACACGAATTAGGATATATCTAGAGCAGCTGACGGGATTTCTAAAGGATTGGACCCGCATGTTGCTGTATTATATAGACAGCTTTCAGTGCCGTGTATATAAACTATCATCTGAAGATTTCGAAAAGATTGGACCCGCCTGTTGCTGTATCATATAGACAGCTTTCAGTGCCGTGTATATCAACTATTATCTGTGGATTTGAAAATGATTTGATCCGCTTGTCGTATCATATATAGACAGCTTTCAGTGCCGTGTATATCAACTATCATCTGAAGATTTCAAAAAGATTGGACCCGCCTGTTGCTGTATCATATAGACAGCTTTCAGTGCCGTGTATATCAACTATTATCTGGAGATTTCGAAAAGATTGGACCCGCCTGTCGCAAAATAGACAGCTTTCAGTGCCGTGTATATTAAATATTATCTTGGGATTCTACTCTATAGGAAGAAGAGAACAATATGTGTCTATACTGTGTGCCAGCCAAAAGTATCTTCATGGTCAACCGTATTCAATACTATAGGTCCTTCTTCAGGAAGGAAGAGCTAGCTGCTATCGAGTACAAGGAGTAATGCATTCACCTCGTGATTAGGAAATAATTTGCTCGACGATTTAGCTGGGCGACATAGAGATTGATACAGTGATTTGAAAAGAAAACCCCACAACAACAACAGCAGCAACAGCAGCAGCAGCAGGAGCAGCAACAACGACAACAGCGATTGCAACCGCGATCGTACGACATGAAAAAGGATTAGAGAGAGAGAGAGAGAGAGAGAGAGAGAGAGAGAGAGAGAGAGAGAGAGAGTGTGTGTGTGGTTAGGACATTTAGATCAGCTTATTAGACAATATAACACGTATGGTGTGATACACGATTCATCCTTCGCTGTCGGACTATCACTATTACGAACGATGACGTCCGCAACGTCAGGTAACGTCAAAAACGTCCAGCTCGTTCTGTGTGTGGCCGCCATTTTGACAAGATGTTGGTGTCTGTCAGATACACACCACCCAATGTCAGATGGTCACGTGGTGGTCAGTACGACAGGTGACGTCTACATGGCTGTGCGCAGCGGGATCATCCACCTGCTTCCAAATCTTACCATGTACAACAGTGTCCCTTTCAAAGACGTGTTAACGTCTGGTGACTGCGAACCTTTGGAAAGCACGTCTTTCCACGTGACAGCTCTGGCCCTAGATCCTTTCGATTTGAGATTATTTGCTTGCTCTACGATTTGCAACGGTCTCTGCGCTTTGTACAATTTGGCTAATGTCACCCAGCGCACGTTCTTGGATTATAGAGAAGAGTTAAATTTTATCAAATCTCCGTCTGTTGTGAAATTTGTTTCTTCGGGGAAGATTGTTGTGGCAACTCCCACCGGTGGTGAGGACCCTGCAATAAACGTGTCATATCGGAATATTTCCGGTTCCGGTTCTGAAGATGTTCCTCAGAATATGACGTACGACTACAAAAAAGATCAATGTCCAGTTTCTGTGTATAAAAATGCAAGCAGCAAGTTTTCCATGAACTTCACGTGTGGGTTTATTCACAACAAGTCTGTCTATTTCCTTACTTTACAGAGAGAACGTGACATAACCGTTACCTCGCTCCTAACTGTTATCTCTGCAGATCCTGGAACTAACTGGACCTATGTGGAGATCCCGTTGGTCTGCCAAGACAATGCCAGCGATACAGTTTACAATGTTGCTCTTTCTATGACGTTATTCAATGAATCTGCATGGGTGACTTTCGGTAATGGTACGAGAGAACCGGCTACAGGGTCAGGTTCCGTTCTGTGTCGGTACAGTCTTGAAGATGTTCAATCGAAAATTTACAAAACTTTACCGTTTACGTTTACAAATATCCTGCCATCTTGGATTAATGCTACTGCAACGGACGACTGTAAAGGAAATAAGGTAAGACACTAGTATTTTACTATTTTTTTTGTTGTTATCTTGATATATGTATAAAATACGTGGAGATAATTATAAACACAAATAAAATGAAACTATTGAAAACCTGTTGCCCAATACCTGTAAATCAAATGCACATACTTTCAGGAAAAATACGTTTGACCAGAAATGTCAACAACTCGTAATTGTAATGATTGTATGTACAAGTTACATCCAGACTTTCCGAGGTGTATCGGTTAATATCCAAACAGTTTTTTGTCGTGGGGTCTCCGAGCCAGAGGCGATATTGACCGAGGAAAGTGACCGAGGAAAGTGTGGATGTAACTGTCTGTATACCCTTCTTCCGGTCGAGTACTACATGGCATACCATTTAATGTTTGTTTGTATGTACATGCAGACTAAGGGGAACTTTATACGAATCACCAACTCAACTCAACCAACATCAAGGCAAGATACTAACGCAGTCTTCCGCCTTTCTGAAGGACTTCTGACATCCATCAACAGTGTCAATAGTTCGCTCCTGTACGCAACGCAGTTTAACGGTTCTTTATACCAGGTGAGCTACAACATAATGTATTTAGGTAAGGTGAACTACAGCATGTTTTATGTTAGGTGAGCTACAACATAATGTATTTAGGTAAGGTGAACTACAGCATGCATCATTTATATTAGGTTGAGCTACAACATACTGTATATTATGTGAGCCAAATCATACTGTATACTAGTATATAGGTAAGGTGAACTGAAGCAGTTTTTATATTAGGTCGAGCTACAACATACTGTATACTATGTGAGCTACAGCATACTGTATATATAGGTAAGGTGAACTAGAGCATTATTTATATTAGGTTGAGCTACAACATACTGTATATTATGTGAGCTAAATCATACTGTATACTAGTATATAGGTAAGGTGAACTGAAGCATTTTTTTTATATTAGCACGAGCTACAACATACTGTATACTATGTGAGCTACAGCATACTGTATATATAGGTAAGGTGAACTACAGCATTATTTATATTAGGTGGGGTACAGCATACTGTATATATGTGAGGTGAGGTACAGCATACTGTATATAGGTAAGGTGAACTACAGCATTCTTTATATTAGGTTGAGCTACAGCATAATGTATACTATGTGAGGTGAGCTACAGCATACTTTATAAGCTACCTCATACTGTATATAGGTAATATTAACTACAGCATTCTTTATATTAGGTGAGCTACAGCATACTGAGGTGAGCTACGGCATACTGTATATAGGTAAGGTGAACTACAAGACACTTTATACCAGCTGAGCTACAACATACTGTATATAGGTAAGGTGAACTACAAGACACTTTATACCAGCTGAGCTACAACATACTGTATAGGTAAGGTGAACTACACGACAATTTATACCAGCTGAGCTACAACATACTGTATATAGGTAAGGTGAACTACACGACAATGTATACCAGCTGAGCTACAACATACTGTATAGGTAAGGTGAACTACAAGGCACTTTATACCAGCTGAGCTACAACATACTGTATAGGTAAGGTGAACTACAAGACACTTTATACTAGCTGAGCTACAGCATACCGTATATAGGTAAGGTGAACTACACGACAATTTATACCAGCTGAGCTACAGCATACCGTATATAGGTAAGGTGAACTACACGACAATTTATACCAGTTGAGCTACAACATACTGTATATAGGTAAGGTGAACTACACGACACCTTATACCAGCTGAGCTACAGCATACTTGATACCAGGGGTGCGTTCAAGTTAGAATACGTATCGATATGTATTGCTATGTATTGCAACAGAAGTCGTTCAGCAGCACGCGTAGCAATACGTATTAATAATTAATACTTTTCACTACGGGTCTGGAGGCCGTGCGCTGTGTAGGAAAAGCAATACGCACGCAGCCGTTCAACAAGCAATACATGTAGGTAAAAGTATTGTATTCATGTATTCTAGCTTGAACGCACCCCAGATGAAATCGAGCTACTGACAGCATTCGCCTCCTGCTATATAACTGGATTACCCACAATGCGGGCTGTGCTGGCAACTTCCGGTTTTATCGGCATAGCATGGCTGTAATGCTGAAATCCTTGATTTAAATGTGGTTCGTTTTCATCACTAAAATTACGTTAGTCAATGTGTTTTTTGGCGTTTTATATTTTACAAATGCCTTATACTTTCTAGATGTGGACTTTGTTTTGGAAAATATTTATCAGATAACGTATTTCAGACGTTTCGACCCCTACACTAGGATACTATTAATAGTAATATATAAATGTAGAGAAGTTCTTAAAAAAAAAATACACAAGAAATTCATGCAAAGATTATATTAACACTTTAACAGCTGTTTAACACACTGCACGACGCTTTGTAGGTTTTCGCCAACGGTACAGTGAGGCCTGCAGTGAAGTCGCGTACTCCAATTTTGTTCGAGTTTATTCAAAATGAGGTTTGTGTGCACCCATTTTTAGTAGAAAACCAAATAGTGTGAATGAAATGCCCTTCAAATCCATGTAATGTCCATATAATAATACTCGCTATTAATAAAACACAGCTGATTTCGGCAGACTGGTCCCTCTTTGGGACGCATTTGTCTCGCAGCATAGAGCTGGAGAACGCTGAATGTTGGTCTGCTTGTGCTAGGCTGGATTTCCACCAGTCTTTTTTAGAGTGCTAGCTCACTCGAGATAACA
>JAUTBZ010162999.1:0-10830 GCA_032361785.1 Lepetodrilus galriftensis | reverse complement strand
TCCAACCATACAACTGGTCGTACGACCGATCGAATTGGTCTCGTCGTACGACCGATCGACCCGTGTGAGTGCACCTTTAAGGTAGATGCATAGGCCTAAAGTCTAGTGTACAATATTACTATTTTATAAGGATTCATGAACACCTGCTATTCATACAATTCATGCGATTCAAGCATGCATTAGCATTTATTATTATTTATTTATTATTATTATTATTTATTATTATTTTCTTGTCAAATTCCTGTATACTCTATATTGGTTTTGCTTATCACCAACTATTCCGTTCAAACTACACGTATTAGGATGGTGACTATAACTGAATACGAAGTGGCTGTAGTTGAATAGACCCACATACAGGACAGAGATAGTGGCCTAGGTTGGACTGTCAGCCTCAATGTGAGTAATGAACAACTAGACTCTCCACCTCACACGCAATGGGGTTTTGACAGAAAATCAATTACCCTTAAAAGGTAGTCGCTAAATCGGCAACAATTTGCGACAAATGCAATTTGAACTTCTTGACTTATGCTCAGCCGACGATTCGATATCCGGTAGCTGTCTCTTGCCTTCTGTAAGCGGAGAGTGGCGGAAATGAACGAGCACGTGTTCGTGAGTTTCCGAGTGTCCCAGTGACATCGTAAACGACTACACTCTGGTATTTCTGATCTTGTCGCAGCGTACTTGACTGAAATATAGCTATCACGTGATTCCTGAAAATTCTACAATTATTAAGACACTGAAAAACCGCGACAATGCCGACAATCGGACGAAACGTCGAAATGAATTGGACAAAAGACTATAAGTTCTTAGCTATAACGGCAAAGTACAATCACTTGACATACTAGTACATAAAATCATGTTTGCAATTCCAAAAACCCTTCTACCGCTGTTTGTCCATTATCCAGGTCTATCAACCGTGATATTATGCCTTTAATATATATATGAACAGACTAAAAGCAAGCAAGTCTGTTAAAGTGCATCATCATAGTAGAATGCAATTTCTGGAAAGGATTCAAAGATCTGTGCAGAAATGTTACTGTTAAGCATATTTTTCTACCCTGTTGCCTTGTGATTACGCAATAAATCAACAGACAGACACAAGTCAAAATACACCCCACCCCTCCTTGCACATATAGCAGTGGTGTTCCTTAACAGATCTCCAACAAGGCTGGACAAATCCGGGAGCGGTGTTAAAGATGATGATTCCGCGGCGTGAGGTAAAGATAGTTCTAACATCAACAATAACAATAAGTTTCATTGGCGAGATTTAGAAATAATCTGTATATAAAACTCGCTGTTAATTCCTCGTGGTTAGCCATGACTCTTATATATAACCACGTGATCCCGCCGCTGGTTTATTCTTGTACAACTCATAATACCTACAACTTCCTGAATTAGAATGTACGGTATTAGTCAGAAGGCTGGAATACTGCTCTCGGTGAGATAGATGCCTCTCTGCAGTGTAGTGCATTCAACTTGTATAGCTTCTGTTATTCACGAATAGTGAAGTTATAAATAATTTGGTTCAGTTAATGTTTTATCACATGGCAGGTATGAAAAGATAGAATATTAACTTTTTAAAGGACGATGGAGTGTCTAAGTCATATCATTGAATTAACACCTGTAAGATATGTGTCCCAGAGATTACGAAACGTTTTGAGTACGATTTCATGCCCAAGCTCAAAGTTTAGATGATGTTTTATGGAAAGAAACGGAGTTGAGCATGAAATCGAAAGTGAAACCGGAAATGACAACCGAAGGTCCGTGCGGGAAGTTTCCTTTGAAAACACTTCCCGAGCTTTCTTTAGAACAATTCCGATACGCATTATCATAAAACTGGTCATCTTCGTATAACGTGACACCAGAAATATCCTCGATGGTGCATAGTGATGAGAACTGTCCACAGAACGTCACTCCGGGAAACCATCATCACTTTAGCTGCGTACCGGAAGTACTATATGTCTGGACGACGTCTTTGAGATCGAGTAATGGAGATTCGTTCAGGCTGCAGCTTCCTTGATTAGTTCTTGTCAAAGACGTTTCATGGCAATATTTTCAATTTTTAATCATGTTTGTAATGGAAAAAGATAATTCGAAAGAATTACCACGAAACGTCTTTGAAAAGGACTATACTTCCTTGATATACTCATTCCTTCTGTAAAACGTCTATCCACTCAAAGGCCATCTATTAGGATGTGTTGTCTTCAGTGTGTAGGCTATTATTCGCCCTCAATATGCGCATTCATACAGAGACAATTGTTAATATTTTTCTGAAGTAGGATGTCGTTAATGCACGTCTTGTCACACAGTAAATCGTAATCTGGTAATTGTAGGCGACGTACTTTTGAGGGCATCCACCAATCGTTTGGACATGTGCTATTGGCTCCGACATAGCGTGTTCTATCGTCCGATAGCGGACATTTGTCTGGAGACGTCTCCTCGTAAGAGGACGGACTAGTGGCGCGGTCAAGCCTTTCTCCCTGTCAAAAGTGACGCTAATTGATATGTATGATAGATCATTTAAGAAGCATAATGAACAAGAACACGCATCCAAGGTCACGCCCTTGGTTGGCACAATCACTAGAACATGGAATTATGACTGAGTGCACGTGAACTTGATTTATCGGTACACAGTGCAGCGGAGTGCTTTGCAGTCTGGATTCTCTGTGAGTGGGCAGACACTGCCCATAATGTGCAGACTTCCTACCATCAAGGCCTTATTGACGCCATAGTGGCCACATTATTACGGCACCATATAGTCATAATGATTGAATTTTCGACAATGAACAGTTGTCTAAATATATATCGAAGCATATCGTATCGACAATTCAAGTTTGTATACCAACCGGAACCAGTTTAATTTGACGTTGCGCATGAAAAAAATATAAGTGAACTTGCGCATGTGAAGGGGCATTGGCATTATCATGACGTTGGGATGGGATTTGTTTAACCCTCTACCTGCTGAAGGCGACTTAAGTTGCCTGATCACATGCAGAAATAGAAAACTTTGATTTTATTCAGCGGTGTTTTACTGCCAATCTTCTACTTCATTGATCTGCACATGTACACCTGTTACAACACGACATAAAGACGTGTCGACATGAACACTTGCACGTGTCTTACCATCTTCATCCTGGATTAGTTAGATCCTAAAAACACAGTCCATTATGAATACACTTAAGTCGTATTTGACGGAGGTTAAGTGTATTCATAACGACATGTGTTTCGAGCATGGATTAGATACAGACATTGCTCTTTAGGGCATATCCGATTGCCTTCAGCGTGGGGAGAGTTAAGTAACTACGATATCTAGGTAATGTTCTACTTTCAGAACGTATAGCCACGTGTTGGAGACACGTCTATGTAAACACGTCCTCGTCTGCCACTAATGAAGTTATGCATAGTCAGCATAGTACGCGTCAGTCGTGTTCATGTTGATATACTTCCTAGTAATAGATACATTCCTAGGACATGCACACATGACTACTAACGTAACTACTCGGGAAGTGTTTGAGTACAGTGTATTATATCATGTGTATACACTACAGTTTGGCTGCACTCGTGCAAGTTGAAGTAGAACAATCACTGTTATACTAGTAAATGAAACATGGTCTTCTTGACAAATTGACTGCATATGATGCTAGAACAGACATTGTCTTGTATTGTAAATCTTGTAAAATGTTCGTCTAGAAGACGGAACCATATCTAGGCCTACGCTTCATACATATAAGCAACCTATATTTCAATATCATATCGTTCCTGACAACATATATGACACAATGCCAACATTGAGCTAGACGTATATATATATATGAGAGCGTCGCTTTATGATTAATGCAAAATAAGCAAACTTATTTTAAGAAATCGTATCTATTGACCTTTAACTAAAATACCTTTCATTATCATGGCCGACATTTGGATGACATTTGAATGAAATGCAATGTCAGTGTCAGTGCTTTGATTAAAATAAAATGTCACACAAATATATATTTGAAAGTATTACTCGCCAAATATCTGTGGATTAGTCTATTGGCTTTATACTTCGTTGTTAATTATCCAATGAATGTTTATCATGTTAAATACGTTTGTAGTTTTACTATAATTGAATTCCAAACACATACTGCAAGAACAGAACGAAACATAACCTGTATTCACACAGACCGAGAAGCTCAGCATAGGACGTACAATAAATATTTTTAAAACATGGAAATCGCGAACTTGGATTTGCTATGACGTTTTTCGTTTCACAGAATGCATAACAAAATACATTGGCATTTCCCTACTGAAATAGTGTTAAACAGGTATATTGAAATTGCATGAATGATTTATTGACCAATAGAATGAGACATCTTATTTCATTGTTTACCAAAGATGATATGCTTGCACCTTCAATATGTAACTACAAGTAATCCGTTACCTAGAAGTTGCACGTTTGTTATAACGTTCTTTTGCTGTCGGTTATTATAATTATTATTATGATTTTTTTTATGATGATGATGATGATGACTAATGATGAGTGATGATTATTATTATTGGCACCATACCTCTCCATGGTCTCACCTGGTGGCAGACATGCGCTCTCCCACTAAACAGCCGCACCTCGTAAATCAATCTTCACGTGGAACAGTACCGTTGGTTCCTACACGCCATCCAACGCAGTGGTCGGGGAAACAATCCCAACACCAATAAAAACTGGAGGAAGCACGTTGTATTCTGATAAAATGAAAGAAACTGTATACAGATACCGAGAGACGCAGAATTCAGTTAATAACTTGTAAATGTTTTGGGAGGGATCTGATCTATTTGAGTATATGTAGATGTGTATGTCGGGGGCACATTAGCTATAATTCCCAGCCGGAGATAGTATCACTGCAACTGTAAACCTCTGAGCGGCAGCTGGCCTGTCATCTGTTGAAGACTACAAAGGAAGGACTTATTTCGCGTGCTTTTTCCCAAATACGAGAATGCTGCGTTCACGTCAAAGCTCGCCACGTGGTCAAGAGATGGTCTGTCAGTCACACTGAAGACATCGCTCATTTTAGAGCTCATATACCGACAGACAGACAGCCGGACAGACAGACATACAGACAGACAGCCGGACAGACAGACAGACATATACATTCATTATCGTAAACGTCTCACTCATAGACAACATTACAATATTTACACACAAAAATACATTTCAATTGTATAAAATGTCTACTACCAATGCTCTGCGATCAATGAGAGATAAGACGATAAAGTATAACAACAAAAAAAGAGAGATACAATTGTATATACCACATAAGTGTAAGGAGATAGGGTTATGTCATTTTAGTGTATCCCATATATATATATCCTAATAACCAGCCAATCGCACGGTTGTCTGTACGCAGCTGGTAAGTTCCCACGCAGGAGGCTCAGACACATTTGGTAATTATTTACATTGTTTTCTTTAAGTTTGACTATGTGGTATATAAACAATAATCCACTCGGTACGAGAGATTACCGATTTTCTTTCACTCGTGAAATTAATGTTGTAAATCACTCGCTAAAGCTCGTGACTTACTACATTAATTTCACTCGTGAAAGATAATCGGTAATCTCTCGTGCCTCGTGGGTTATTGTCTATGTACTAGCATCCGTCACTTACACGTATAGTATGCTGTTACATAATGCATACATGCTATATCTTCTCTATTTCAACATTTAGTAAATCGTAATGTAACTTAAGTGAAATAATCTTGAAAGCGATTCTAAACCCCAATTAGAAAAAACCAGCCACAGTATAGTTGATAAACAAAGTGATGACATCCAGTTGATAAACAAAGTGATGACATGTAGTCTACCCCCGTTTATCCGTACGGTTGCATTCCCGGTAAAATCGTGCGGATAACTGAATTTCCTGTACATACATGCATGCATGATTGTATATTTAAGACACGTATGGATTTCCCCCAGACGTAGAATCTATACGTAGAGCCTATATAATAGGTCCTACTAACGCAGATTTGAAGATGTTACTAGTTTGAACTTCAGTATATAATATATATAATGTCCAGTGAATGTCCTCTCAAACTGGCAAGCTTCCAAAGTTCTTCCATTACTTACATTATTGACGTTCGGAAAATAAAAATAAGCCATCATTCCATTTCCGGCTATAGAAAATGGCCCCCGTCAGAAAGAAATAGATGTCGATTTTACGATACGACTACTTTAATTCTTCAATGCCATTAGTCTCCCTATCGACACGTGATTGGAAGCACGATACCGAGGCTGGTTGGACAAGAACCGTTTCCGGTTGCAGATGGCGCTGCGATAACAGGCGCCAGATAGATGTCGCGATAAGATACGAGAGTTGATAAGACGACAGCAGAATCGGAATGGGTCTAGCTGAGTCTAGTCCAAGTAAATGAAAGATCTTAAGATATGAACGTCTGTGAGCGACGTCAAGAAAAATCAATAGATATTCAGCAGATAGGAATCGGGTGTACATACATTGAGTATCTCGAGGAGGCTTGGGATAGGGTATCATTCTCCGCATCAAGTTGTTTCACTCATACAGATATAACGTTTTCCAAATCTAAGCTGTCTTGTTCTAGAATATATACAGAATGTATACACAGGCCTATCTTCATTCTAGACATATATACTTGGCGTTAAAAGAAAGTGCACGAAGATGTAGGCTATACATTCCATTTACAACCAAATAATTATGTAATAATCAAATATTTCGAATAGATATATGTCTTAGGCTATATATGTTCCTGTTTATAATGAGGAGAGCCTACATGAACACGTTCTATGTACAACTGAATCTGATTCAAAACCTAATATGAACGGATGAAAGGGTAATCTGAATATTTACTATTTCAAAGTTATGAATCCATGCATCCTCTCACAACAGGGATACTTTATTACGCTCAGGACTCTTGCAAGTGTGACGTAATTAAAGGTACCCATGGGGTGCGATGATGGAATCCATTATCATCATATGTTTTGACATTACCGCTAAATGTGTATAATAAAAACTAGGCATATTACGTAGATTGCAGTTCCAAAACAACATGACTGTTACGTGTATTAATGTACCATGTTATAGAGTGTCCTGAAATACACGCTGGGACATCACGTGCATGTATACAAGTCATCATTGCTGACCGGATGTACCCGTATAAGGCAATAGGCTAGGAATTATAATCGAGAACTCACTTCTATTCCGCTAGTATTACATCCTGTAAAGTTTGTGTTTATATGTGTATGAATGTAGGCATACATGCGCAGACGTTAAGAAGAAAAGTGGTGTCTTTCCGGTCCGGAATTGTGGGGATTATGTCAATTAAATTGTTGTTCATGAATTATTCTTTTTGGACAATTTCATCAAATTTATTCAGAAGATTTTTAAGTCATGTGTTAGTATAATATATTCAGGATATGACATTACGTAATATATATGCAGCGATATCATGTAAAGGGTTAAACCTACTGCATGATCAGAAATTATTCCTTATGAACACCTGTGTACGTGTGTGTCTACTCGCGTATATGTGTGCGCGCGTGTGTGTGTGTGTATTCCTATTGATCAGATTTCAAACTTCCGTGAACTTCCAAATAACTATAAAAATCTATCGATTTAATATGATAAAAGGACGAATCACATTTTCAGTAACAAAGGCGGACACACGACATGACTTATATTGCAGATCAGTTTAGTATTGTTTCTGTATCTAAATTACCACCAGTATCCAAACTAAGATCTCCATTGGTATTTCCAATCCTAACTCATATGTGTGTTTCAGATCGTGTGTATAAAATACAACCAGAAAATACAGAGATCATTAAAGATATAAAATGCAATCATAACTGTCACGTGGTTCTGTCATGTGGTGGTATCACATACGGTTGTCACGTGGCTAATTCTAGAATGGGCTAATGAACAAGTCATAAACTCCTATATGCATAGCATAAGTTCCTATGCGGAGCATCTCCGTTTCTATTTTCTCTGTTGTTCAATTTGATGCTTTAATTATTTCAGTAGGACAAGATGACGGTAGCAGAAAGATGATCTCTCCCGGGGTGATTCGAACCCAGATATGAGGAACTAATACACGACAATAAGCTGAATAATGCATCATATCGCGGTGTTCTATCTACCCCGCTAGGCGATGGAACGATAGCGGACTATTCATTATAGGGGACTATTCATTATAAGCTCTGACTAGGAGGTCACAGAGATTCAATTTCATGGGAAAATATGATACACTGGCTAATAAAACGAGATATCAGAATGCTATCGCGACACTGATTAATGATAGTACTTCCTAAACAGTTTGATAATAAGTCTGGATTTAATATACGTGTAGGTATAGGATATAGTGTAAATCTATACTCAACAAAACACATTCAGGGCCTGCAGATATTGTGTGGGGAAGCTCTTTACGAAATTTCAGAACTCGGCTTTAGGAATCTGGGGGCCTATTCTCGAAACGTTCTTACGATCGTAAGACAATCTTAGCGATTATTATAGTATGGCTACGAACTGTTCTTAGTATGTTTCGAGAATAGGCCCTCATATATAGATTGTTAACATTCACAATATCCTTCAATTCTGATAGATCATCATCATTGATATTGGATAATAACCATAAACATACTAGCTCTCAAAACAATTAACATTATGGTAATACGATTGCCTACTTATGTGTTCAAATCAACGGTCTGACGACCAGAAAAGTAACTTTCGCGAGCATTGATGACGTGACGCCATGATGGGATTCGAACCCTTTGGGTATGAAGTCCAACGTTCTACCACTGCACTACCACCCTGCCTGGAGGTCATGCCGTCATTGAGTCCTTGTGAACCATTCACTGCGACGTAAAACACTAATTCATTCACTCCATATCATAGTAAGTGTCCGACACTATTAGTGTCCACTAGTCCCACCTGATTCTGCTCGGACAACAGGACTTCCAGACTCCCTCAGAAGGTCACGTACACCTCGGCGGTAATCTGAGGAGGTCATCAAGTTCATGTACAGCCAAACCCTACAACTCTCTCCGAGCTATCTATGAACCGGAAGTATATATCCGTGAATTACGTCACAGAAATCAAACATAAAATTGACAATCGCAAGATCATGTTTGTGAGAAAAATACATATATAGCGCCAAGTTCCAGCTAGGCTGCTCACGGGCGCTTAACATTATACCTGCCTAGGTATCGTGATGAATGTCTTTAAAACACTGGCAATTATCGTATTAACCCCGCGTGCCTACAATCCCTACATTTAAACATACTAATACATAAATTATACACTACCAGTGCCTAATATCTGCAATCCCAGTTTAGTGTATGTTACACTCAGGGTCGTTAATACTGTATATACTAGTAAATACACCATCAATAATATTGTCCATACACTTTCAATCTCTTTAAAACACATTCAATTTTAGTGTGCATACACTCTCAGTTTTGTTAATACACCATCAATATTATGGTGCATACACTCTCAGTTTCGTTATATATATAATGTACTACCCGTGATGACGATTTCAGATGAAAATCAGCGTAGTATTGTATTGACTTCATTACTACACCCTCGATGTTAGTTTGCATACACTCTCAGTTTCGTTACTATATTCCAGGCAGTTTGGCCTCTCATGATCAGCGCTTAATAACACTAACTCCATACCACTGATCACTATACGGCTGGCACCTGCTAGCATTTAGAACCGTTATGGCTTTCTTTATGAGAGTTTGAGTGTAGTCTCGACAACTGCTAGCAATGAAAGTGTGAGTACTAAATGTATGGAAGAACCTTGAATGGAAATACGTCTACAAGTAAGTGTGTGCCTATCACTAATGAATTACTAAATGTAAATATGAAAAATTAGCATGTGATATTAAAGGCATAAAATCACAGTTGAAAAACCTATATAATTGATATACGAATATCGATCTGAGACTAAGTACGCTTGATATATCAACCCAAAAGTTGTTATTTACGCATGTGCTTAGTCCACAGTACTCGATAGTTATCAAGATATTAATATTTTATATGAATAAAGGGAACGTTCCGCTATTTATTTTGTTTTTGATGCAGGGAAGGGATTTCAAGCAAACGTTGCCGTTGCGTATTATATTTTTTAAGTCGTACTATTGAGTTTTGTCCCCTTGAATTGATATAATGAAACAAATAACAATACGACTATATTCAGGTTGTTTATCTGTGGGTTGCATGCAGTGGATATTGGTTGACAGGGTTGATGGTTGACAGGGTTGATGGTTGGATATATTGTATCTCATTTAAGCTACTTACAGGCACATCAAGATGAAACAGCATCACAGGTGTAACATAATTGAATTTAGTAATTACAAATATACATATGCGTCAATGCGTTTAGTGATCGATCTATCGACCAGCAAACATGTTATAAATAACGCCGAGACAACAGCATGATACTGACACCCTCACTGACCAGCTAGTGTGCACGTGATGTGTGTTTACTCGCTTGACTGCACGTTAGATAACCGTGTCGGCTCCGGGGTGACATGGGAAGGGGGGTGGTTATCGACCTCCGGTATCGACACGTCGTATAAATAGCACATCCCGTGATGCGCATCTTGTCGTGTTTCAATCATAGACCTACTCTCAGATATAATCTCGCATTCCTTTGAAATCGTGTCATCTGTTCACTGATAAGAATCTGTCAAATCATTGAAGCCATTGTACGTGTTCCGCGGTGCGCTGCCACTGTCTGCACGTGTTCCGCGCTGCGCTGCCACTGTCTGCACGTGTTCCGCGGTGCGCTGCCACTGTCTGCACGTGTTCCGCGGTGCGCTGCCACTGTC
>JAUTBZ010162998.1:0-24675 GCA_032361785.1 Lepetodrilus galriftensis | reverse complement strand
TAGCTCAGTTGGTAGAGCAACTGACTTTTAATCAGTAGGTCGATGGTTCGAATCCATCAGGGCTCACCACTTTTTCTCCTTGTATTTCAATAATATCTTATTGTGGTGTTGAAGGCAGCTTGTGTCATGAAAACAGGCACTTTTCTTGCAAAAGCTTATTTGGCTTGGACTTTTTGTTTCCAGCTTTGAGCCGCCTGTTTTAAGGCATTGTTTGCAGTGGGGGGATTGTCTAAGGCATTGGCGAAAATCTCTGCATCTTTTGGGGTCTTCGTCGAAAACGGGGGCACTTACCTAAATTGTTCTATAATCTCAAATTTGCGCTTTCATTTTAAGTTGCTAATTTCGTTCAAACACTTTCATTTTTGTTTCCTCCAAAATTTTGGCATATGCTGTCTTTTTGTCAGGGGTGAAACTACTATGCGGTATTGCAGATACCCTTTAAAATGGGGAGATCATAGGAAGATGTCCTTAAGGGAGAATAAAGCAAGATCACACACAAATATTTAGAAAATATTCTCTATCCTTGTCGTTATTCTAAACTATAATATTCAAGGAATGTAATGATGACACAAGGCATGACAAATTTGCAAAAGCTATTGATTGGTATGCCCGTTCTTTTGGGTGTTTTATCTGCTGTGCCTGTCTTAGCTGTTGGCGTTAATGCCCTTATTTTCGGGGATATTTATTCCTCAATCGAATTTCCTATGTCCTTGGCAGTGTTTTTTTATGGTGTTGGTATCATCGCCAGTCTTGTGTTGGTCTATGTTATCACTGAATGGGCATTTGAAAAAAAATGGAAACTTTGTATAATGTCTCTTATCAGTCTCTCATTTTTTTTCGCTTTGCCAATTGTTTTGTCTATGGTGATGGCTGCGGTGATCGCTGCTCTTGAGTTTTTCGGTTTTCTTTCAGGCATAACGATTGATTTATCGCCGCAATTAGGTCCATTACAGTGAAAATTGACTAAACCCGAACTATGTCAAAGCAGGGCATCCTGTTTCTCCTGTAAGTTTAAGTTATCGCTAACTCAAAACTATAGAACAAATGAAGCAGGATGCCCCCTTTTATGACGGAGAGCCATCTTTTGCAGACAAAACCATTTTTTCATAATCCCTTATCACAGCCCGTGCAGCTTCAAAAGCGGCCTGCGTTACAAAATCAGACATAGAGCGACCAGACAGGCGACTTGCCTGTTCAATGGTTGCCTTTTGCTCTATCATCAGGCGCGTTTCCAATCTTTCTGACTTGATTGGTGCTGATTTTAATGCGTCTGCTTTCATAACCTTTGGCCTCTTGTCTTGTCCCACCATTATAACAGTAATATACGGTAATATGACGGACAATTTAAGAGCGATGGGTTTGTGCGTGATACGCGTGAAACTGGCTGTTAATTATGTCAGCTGTGGCTTTAGATAAATCACATCTATAGAGGTATGGAAAATATTGTGCATGATATATAATAACTCAAGTGTAACCTTGAGAGTCTGACTGGATATTAACCCAGCGGAATAGTCACACAAGGGAAAGAATAATCTGACCAGATAGCGCGACAGCCTCTTACAAAGCGATATCCCCTTCATCATCACCCAAAAAAGGGGAGAAATGAAGGGGATTGTTTACAGCGATGGTCTTAAAAATCGCGTTCTTCGATTTCGGCGTACATTTTGCTGACGTGTTTGCCGAAGGACTCTTCAAAGCCTGCCCAGTCATGATAAGCAGCAAATTTAGCGGCAATTGACTTGCGGATTTCATAATCCTGTTTTTCGGCAGCGAAACCGGCAGCGACTTCTTTTTTCAGCAATTCAAGATAATCCAGAAAAGGCATAACGACCTGTTTGGCGGTGCCGCTTTGGCCATGGCCTGGCACAAAATGCTCCAGCTTCAGAGACAAGGCATATTGCAGAGCCTCAATAGCGCCGTGCATTTCACTGCTCCCGTCAAACCGGCCCATACGCTTTAAGAAACAGTTATCGCCAAGAAACAAGGTCTTGCTCTCAACATGCTCAATCATGATGTCATTATCGGTATGAGCCCGCCCGCTTTCAGCTGGATCATAATGAATTTTAAAATGCTGGCCATCGACCTCAATCACAGCGCCTTTTTCTACCGCATTTTTAGGCGCAACCACTTTGGTGCCCTTGCTAAGGCCGCCTGTCAACCTGTCCATCAGCGAAATCCAGCTGGCACCATTTTCCCCATTGGCCTTCTCAATCATTATCGGGTGACCATAAATTTTGGCTTTGGGGAAAGCTTCTTTAACAGCCTGATTGCCAAGCCAGTGATCGCCATGAATATGGGTATTAAACACAGCAATGATAGGCAGCTTGCTGACTTTTTTTATTTCCTCAATAACCTTCTTGCCAACCTGATATGTTCCGCCTGGATCAACAACAATGATGCCGTTTTTAGAAACGATGATGCCAGGGTTATTCATAAAGCCGTGATTTGCCTTGCTTGGTTCGGCAAGCGGTCCATGCATGATGTGAACCGAATCAGCCACCTTTTCAAAGCTAAACTTGCCAACCGCGCCCAAGTCCCAAGCCATCGCTGGTGTCATTATGCCAAGCCCCAACAAGGAGACCGCAGCCAAAGAAGCTATTTTTTTCATTACTCTTAATTCCTCACCTCAAAAATGTGTTTTTTGAAGCATTGTAGAAGGATTTACAGTCAGTTGTAAAATTTTATTTTGATATAACTGTTATAGCAGGGCAATTCAATTCATAGAAAGTTCTCATTCCTTCCTCTCACGTCATCGCCTAAATTTATTCCAGCGATCCATTCTGTGAACGGTAAAGCGCGATAACAAGCATCTTATCAAGCCCAAAACCTTCAGAATGGATCAACGAGGCAAGCCCGATGATGATGAATGGTGGGGATTATGATAGTTGAACCATGAATTGAATCACCCTGTATTTCACTTTTTGGACACGATTAAATCATTGACAATAGGGCTGTCTGCCCCTAATAGAAAAGCTTCCTGTGTGTGTAACGCGCCAGGTTTTCCGCATATCTGTGGTTTCAGCGTGAAAAACTGGAACCTGTCGGCTATTCTGCTATAAAGTAGAGTGACCCAGGAAGATGTGCAACTATCTTTTAATATTTGATAATTGTACTGGAATTTCAATGTCAAAACGTCATTCGCAAAAATATAAGATTGATCGCCGTATGGGCGAAAATCTTTGGGGTCGTCCCAAATCGCCTGTTAATATCCGTGATTATCCTCCTGGGCAGCATGGCCAGGGCAGACGCGGTAAGCTGTCTGATTTTGGTATTCAGTTGCGCGCCAAGCAAAAACTGAAAGGCTATTACGGCAATATTACAGAAAAACAATTTAAGCGTATTTATAATGACGCTGACCGTATGAAGGGCGATACTTCCGAGAATTTGGTTGGTATGTTGGAGCGTCGTCTTGATGCGATTGTGTACCGTGCTAAATTTGCGGTCACTGTGTTTTCTTCACGCCAGTTTATCAACCATGGTCATATTATGGTCAATGGTCAGCGTGTTAACATTCCAAGTTATCGTTGTAAGATTGGTGACGTTATTGAAATTCGTGAAAAATCACGCGAACTTGGTATGGTCACTGATGCACAGCAAAGTGCTGAGCGTGAAGTGCCTGAATATGTTGAAGTTGATGACAAGAAGAAAACAGCCAAGTTTTTGAGAGTTCCTGAATTGGCTGAGGTGCCTTATCCAGTCCATATGGAACCAAATCTAGTGGTCGAATTTTATTCACGCTAGTCAATCTGTCGCAATTATGTTATAATTAAGACTGTTCCCTTAGGGAGCAGTCTTTTTTTATGGGCAACAGGTTAGGGCGGAAAAATAGCCTGTGCTTTGTAAAAGAAATCTTTCAGACAGATGCGACAATATTATTGTTTTTAGGTCGGAAAGAAGGTGAAGCATTGTTGGGAGGCAATGGTGATGTACACTGCATATGGTGCACTGTACGATCATAATAAGAATTTCTGGAGTGAGGCGCATGACTGAAACTTTCAGTCCAAATGTTATTGCTTTGAAAAGCTATTTGTAGCTGGTTTTTGTCTGGATACAGCTTTTTGGAGTGGTGATATATTATGAGAGACCAGGGAGGGTCTGTTATATGTGTCTAAAGGGGAGGCAGTCCAGCAGGGCTGTGATTCAGCTATTTGGTCAGTGTCGGGAGGGCATTCTGGCTTTGATATTTACTTTTCTGGTGTTGGTGTTGCTATTTTGCACTGTGTCCTCTGCGCGGAACACTCAGTCAGGTGTTGCAGGAAGCCATAACAAGCCCATGAACTCAGAGGAGTGGGCATCTTTTGTTGCAGCTTATAATAACCCACTTTTGTCACGGCAAAAGTTACTGAAAGTTTACACGCAGTTAAGGCGTTTCAGCGGCAAAAGTTTTCGGGTCTACCCTTTTCAAACCAATCTGATTGGTGTGGCAAAGCCAGGGGGTGAAATTATGATTGATATTTCAGTCGTTGGTAAGCCTGTAGAAATATTAGCTTTTTGGTTGGCACATGAGTGGGCGCATCATGATTTGGGACATGCCGTGAACCGTTTTGCAACGCCGCGCATGACGATAAATGCCTTATTGAGACGGCAGCGTTTTCCAACAGCAAGCGAAGATGAGGCTGATGTCTGGGCTGCGCGGTTTATGGCTCTCAATCACTATGCTATTTCGAGTGTTTTAGAGAATTTATGTCGGTTAAGAGGAGATCGTCCTGATAAAGCGCATAGCAGTTGGGAACAAAGAGCGCTTAATGTTGCCGCTGCTTATAATCGTATTACAGGTCAGTCTGTGCAGCCGTCCTGTTTACCGCCGGCGATGGTAAAGCAAAGATTGGCAGCAGGAGGGAAAAGCCCAATTTGCGTGACATGCTGGTTACCAGTAATGCGCAGGGCATTGGGGGTTGTACAATATCCTTAAGGATGCTGGCTAATGTCGTAAGCGGAATAGGGATGGAGCAGAAAACAAAGTGATTCGTTTTCTTTACGATTGTTTGGGGAAGAAGAGATGATTGAGGGCAGTAATGGGGCAAAATCAGGAGGTGGAAGCTGTTTTAAAAATGGATTAGCCTAGGTTGTGGTTCTGGAAACGTTCTAGGGATGCGGGATTGTGGTCTTCTTTTCAGAAAGTAACCTTAATTGTTCCCCATTCCTGTCAGTTTTCGTCATGATAACGTCGGGATGATATGCAAAAATGATCGCAATCAATACCACCGCCAAAGGAGGTTATTCTTGTGAGGCAGGTATTTTTACAGATCTATTAAGATTATTAGTTGTGTTGAAAAGGTTTGGCGAGCGTAAATGGTCACTAATACTGTAACTGTGTCATTAAGGATATTGTTATTTTGCTGGGGATTTGCAATAGTTTTAGTTAGTAGAGCCATATCATCAGCACATCAAGAAAAAGAATGGTAATGATATGAAAGTAAATATGAGTTTAGGGAGGAGTAGCTATGAAGTATAGGCATATATGTCTTGTTATTGGGGGCGTGTCGGTAATGTTAGGCGGGCAAGCTTCGGCGCAAACGGCTGCAAGTTGTCGAAAAGCTGAATTTCAGGGCGGTACACCGGTATTTTATTATGATAAAGCCTGTATGGCCAAGATAAAAGCGTCTGGTGGCAGCAGTACAACTAAAAAGAAGACTGCTACTAAGAGGGCTGCTAAAGTTCTCAAGCCAAGCGGTAAGGTTCGTTCCGTTCAAAAACTGTTGGCGAAACGTGGTTATAAGCCAGGCGTGGCTGACGGTCTGATGGGACGTAATACGGCGAATGCTATTAGTGCCTATTTTAAGCGTCATGGCTTGAAGAGAGGTAAAGGCTCTAAGACAGATGCTGTGCTGGCACATTTAAGAAAAACGCCAGCCACTAAGAAGTCAACTCAGGTTGCTCATAAAAAGCCTGCAAAGGCATCTTCTGGTAGTTCAAAGGCTGCAAAAGCGGCAGATGCAAGACGTGCCAGAGTTGCGGCAATTAAGAAAGCTGTTGCAGCGAAAAAAGCTGCTAAAGCTACCGCGTCAGCATCTTCTCAAAATTCTGATAGTGGCAAGAAGAAATTGTCGCTTTACGAACGTCAGCAAATTCAGGCTGCCAAGGAAGGTAAAACATCTTCTGTAATGGCTGCCGCATCATCGGCTGCTAAAGCAGCTGATATCAAGAAGGCTGTTGCTGCAAAACAAGCTGCGAAAGCTGCTGCTGCTAAGAAAATGGCACAGAAAAAAACGGCTGCAAAACCATCTTTCTATCAGCGTATGAAAAAGAAAGTTGTTAAAGCTGTTTATGGTAAGCCTAAAGCCAAGAAAACAGAATTATCTTTGTATGAGCGTCAGCAAATTCAGGCGGCTAAAGATGCGAAGAAAGTGGCTGTTGTAGCGCCTAAGCCAGTTAAGACAATGGCGCATGGGTCAGCAGCAGATGCTGGCAAGGCTAAAAAGGCTGCTGATGCAAGGCGTGCGCGTGTTGCTGCGATCAAAAAAGCTGTTGCTGCCAAGAAAGCCGCAGCTGCAAAAAAGGCGGTTGC
Organism: Lepetodrilus galriftensis; assembly: GCA_032361785.1. Taxonomy (NCBI): domain Eukaryota; kingdom Metazoa; phylum Mollusca; class Gastropoda; order Lepetellida; family Lepetodrilidae; genus Lepetodrilus; species Lepetodrilus galriftensis. Next base: position 18,167 of record JAUTBZ010162998.1, on the reverse strand, counting down.
TACAAAGAAACTTGCAAGTAAGTCAGCTGGAAAGCCTAAAAAGTCTTTGTATGAACGTCAACAAGCTTTGGCAGGTAAAAGTGCAACAACCAGTGTTGCTGCAAGTAGCGTTGCAAAGGGCGGTGGTGATGTTGCTGGTTTGCAAAAGTTGTTGGCTGCAAATGGGCAGTATAATGGTGAAGTAGATGGCACAATGAATATTGCCACCCGTAAATCCGTTATTGCCTATTATTATGCCCACAAGCTTGATGTTGGTTCAGGAACGATTGCTCAGGCTGTCCATAAAGACCTTAAAAAAGGGGGTAGCGCAACAGCATCAGCCAAGCCTTCCAAGGTTGGCGGTGAAGTTGCCGACTTGCAAACTGCTTTGGCAGCAAAAGGCCTGTATAAAGGTAAAGTGGATGGCACAATGAATATTGCCACCCGTAGATCGGTTATTGCCTATTATCATGCCCATAAGCTTGATATTGGTTCCGGAACGATTGCTCAGGCGGTTCATAAAGACCTTAAAAAAGGTGGAACGCAGACAGCCAGTGTCGCGCCATCTGCTGCGGCAAAATCTAAGTCAAGCGGTAATAAGGTTATAGATATTCAGACTATGCTTTCTAAAAAAGGTCTCTATTCAGGGGCAAATAATGGTCTTCTTGATAGCTCAACACGGAAGTCTATTATTAGTTATTATAGAAAGAATAAAGTGAAAAGAAAGTCTGGACAAACTATCATTGAAGCGGTTCATCAGCATTTGACAGCAAGTGCGGTTTAGTGCCACGGATAAAACGCTAGAGATAGTGTATCTTCAAAAGCGCTCCTTTGCAGGGGGCGCTTTTTTTTGTTTGTTTGATCCATTTTTAAGGGATCTGCTGACAGGATAAGAGCGACTAATAACAATCTCCAGAACAAAACACTCGCAATAGCTAGATGAGCATGGGCTGCGGGATGTCAGTCAGGACGAGTATGTCCAGCGTCATTATGGAGATTGGTGTAACGCATCAGTCTCTAGGAGGTATAGTGGATGAATGGGGTAGGGGACAGGCTTGTTATCACAGTGATTTTTCTGGTTAAAGTGAAGGTTGTTTTTTGCTATATTTTTTTTCTGCTTGGTTCGAAAGATGACTTGTTTTCAAAGGGGTATTACGGTAACCTTAATAGAAATGAGGGGGCGTCTTTATGTAAAATCTGTATGGTCTTAGGGTTTTACTGTTAGTTTAAGAGTTGTGTTATGAAGTTTTCTCTCCCGATTGCACTTATAGGTCTTGTTGTGTTGTTGTTCGCGCCAAAGACTTTTCTGCAACCTGCCAGCGCCAGCCCCTTTGGGGAGGCATTTGGTCTTATTTCTAATTATTCACGCGTTCTAGGTTATCGGTCTGCCCGTCGTTACAGGGCAAGACGGCGTCATCGTGCGCGGCGGCGCCATGCATTACGCAGACGCTATTTTGCCCGGCGTAGAGCTGCCATGCGTCACCGAATTCGTGCCCATCGTGCGCGGTCAAGACGCGTAGCGCGGATGAGGAGACATAAAAGACGGGTTCGGCAGGCTTCTTTGGTAAGGCAGCATACATCAAGAAGACGCCGTGCTAAAATTTTGCAATCAAAGCTTGCGGCAAAACGTTTGTCCCGGCATCGTGTCGCGCGTTTGCGTCTTTTGCGGCAAAAAACTGTACGGCAACGGCTGGCACGCAATAGAAAGGTGGCTCCTGTTGCAAAGCGTTTGGTGAAACGAAAAATAGCGGGTGTCAATAAAAGAACAGCACCGAAGAAAAAAGTGCGTTTGGCTCTGGCTCATGTGGCCAAACCAGTTGTTGCACCTGTCGTAAAACAAAGAAAGCCAAAGCCTAAGAAAAAGCCTGTTCTTGATAAGACTGTGAGCAAAACAGCTCCTGTTCAAATGGCAAAGAAAAGACGCAGTAAAGTGACCCATAAGGTCGCTGCTAAATTTCCTAAATTGTCTCGTAAGGGGAAGCGCGGTGTGCAATATGCACTGTTTCAGGCAGGATTTTATTCTGGCAAGACGGATGGTTTCTTTGGGCGGCAGACCCGCAAGGCAATCAGGTCGTATCAAAAAAGCCTTGGTCACAAACGCACTGGACGCCTTGATCACATTCAGCTCTCTTCATTAATGCAAGCGGTTTCCAATACTGCCAAAGTTGATAAAGGCTATCTTCCGCAAGGGGATCAGAAGAGCGCACGGGCACAAACTATTAGACAAGAAGCTGTGGAGCTGACCACTCTTGGTGTCAAGCAACCGGAGTTCACGGCTGAACCGAAACGCATTAACTTTGTTCGTTCTCAAAACACGCAGGCTATGCGGCCTTTTGAAGCCGTTCAAGGCAAACAATCTGGAACCGTTGGTCGTCAGGCCAGTTTGAGGGCGCATCCTGAGCAACAAAGTGATGAGGATAGTGCTGCTGTTGTACCTAGTCAAAAGCAGAAGTCTTCTGTGACACAAATGCCAGACCCAAAAGCAAACAAGCAAGTGGATTATGTTCATGCGTTAGGCCGCACGCGGCATGGCGAAGCCTTGTGGGTTGTAAAGTGTATTGATAAGAAGCAGCTGAAACTTTATTATTGGCGCGATGGTCAATGGTGGGTGCGCGGCAAGAATGGCGGTGCTGTGGGTTATCAAAATTTTGGTTCCGAAGGCATTAAGCATCTTGCTGGCAAGGTTTGCACGCTTTAAACAGCGCCTGAAGAAGTGCTTTGACATTGAGCACTTCCGCTCAGCACTCTTGAATAGCAATAGCATTAAGTAAAAAGGTCACTATTATAGTGACCTTTTTGTTTGGAATACGTGCTTTACTGAAATGATGGGCTTGCTTTCAATCTAACGCATTGCCTTGAATGGCTATTCTGTAACGCAAACCCTTGAAAACAAAAGCGATTAGCTTTCATATCTTTTTAAACGCTGCTCCAATGCACTGACCTGATCCATAAAGTCAAGAGCCAGTGCAACACCTGCCGGGTTTAGCCTGAGATCATTTTCAAGCCGGGAAGCTTTACGAATACGGATCACTGTAAGGCGTGAAAAACGCCATTTTTCTGGTCGCTGTCCCTCAACTGTTATAATGCCTTCCTGAATATAGGCTGTCACTTTTTTGGCAGGCAGGTTACAATTAATGCAAAGCTGTTCTAAAGAAAGGCTCGGCTCATCCGTTAACAGAATGCCAGAAAGCACATTTTGAGATTGATGTGGCATAGTTAAACTCCCAACTGTTTACGAGGATTATAGTCCAGCTTTTCAGCCATTGTTTTATAAAGTGCTTTGGCTTCATCGCTGTCAGCAGCCGGCAAAGTGAGTTCAATAATCACATAAAAATCACCTGCATCCTTGGCTGGAATGCCGCGTCCTTTAAGGCGCATTTTTTGTCCTTGCTTTGCATTAGCCGGTATTTTGAGATCAACTATGCCAGAAGGCGTTGGCACTTTCACCTTGTCGCCCAAAGCGGCTTCCCACGGGGTAACAGGCAGGTTGATAGAAATATCCTTGCCCTCAACATGATAAAATCGGTGCGCATTAAAGACAATTTCAAGATAGAGATCACCAGCCTTGCCGCCGCCAGGGGCTGGATGGCCTTGCCCCTTAAGGCGGATATGTTGGCCTTCTGTCACGCCTTTGGGGATGGTAATGCTAAGTTTGCGCTCTTTAAGCGTGACATGGCCATCAGGGCTAAGTTCCGGTGCTTTTAGGGATACCACTTTTTTTGTGCCCTGAAAGCTGTCTTCCAGATCAATCAGAACTTTGGCATGACTGTCTTCACCTGGCATATTGCGCCGCGCTTCTTCTTGTTGTTGGCGCTGCTGGGCGTAAGCCTGACCAAACAGGTTCTCAAAAAAGTCTGAGAATTGTTCGCCGCCAGCCTTGTTATGAAAAGCACTATCGCCTGCGCCAAAGCCGCCATTATTAAAACCGCCAGAAAATTCAAATCCGGCATCCCAGTTAGTATCAGGATTAAAGTCTTGTCCCTGTTGCCAGTTTTCACCCAGTTGGTCATAGGCCGCGCGTTTTTCTAGGTCGCTTAACACCTCATTGGCTTCGCTAATTTTCTTGAACTCTTCTTCTGCGCCATCATCCTTGTTGATATCAGGGTGATATTTTCGTGCAAGCTTGCGAAAACTGCTTTTAATGTCATCTTGGCTGGCGTTTTTTTCAACGCCAAGAATTTTATAATAGTCTTTATATTCCATTGCTAAGCCGGCCTGTTGTTATCGTTATGGAGTGGGATCGGTTTATATATAGAGTGATCATCAGGAGATATAAGTCTGGTAGGTAGGATTCTTTGATAAAAGAACGTTATAAGAAGCTGTAACAAGAGACAACTGCTTTTCTGAACGGGTCACACAAAAAATTCATTTGCGCTTCCGGTGCTTTGGAGTCATGCTTTCTTTATCATGGTGAACGAAATGACGCTATTGGATAGGTTGGGTGACTGGATTGCGAAGCGGCTGGAAACAGAATCCAGCGGTTACCGTCCTTTCACGCCTTCAGACCCGATAACATTGCTGCGGGTGTTGCGTCCCGGTGACATTGTTTTGGTGGAGGGTAACCAAAAAGTCTCAGCAGCCATTAAATATATCACACAATCCACCTGGTCTCATGCCACTTTGTTTGTTGGCGATGCTTTACGAAACACGCCTTATGAGCGTGATAGCAAAAATAGAATGAACCGTTTGATTGAAGTGGAACTGGGCGATGGCTGTCAAGCGGTTCCGCTGGCCAAATATGAAAATTATAATACCCGCATTTGCCGCCCTGTTGGTCTGGGGCAAGACGATTGCGAAAAAGTGGTACAGTTTATGGTTGCCAAAATTGGCACCCAATATGATACCCGCAATATCTTGGATCTGGCGCGTTATCTGTTTCCAACGCCGCCTATTCCTGTGCGCTTTCGCCGCCGCTTGTTGGCGCTTGGGGCAGGGGATCCAACCCGCGCTATTTGTTCTTCTTTGGTGGCTCAGGCGTTTCAGTCGGTGCGCTATCCCATCTTGCCGTCTATTGACCGTATTTATTTTGAGGGCAATGGGCGCGGCCACCTCAGTACGTTTGTGCGCAAGGAAATCCTTCATATTCGTCACCACTCTTTATTCGCGCCGCGTGACTTTGACCTCTCACCCTATTTTCAAATTATCAAGCCAACTTTGGAAGAAGGCTTTGATTATACAGCTTTGCACTGGAGTAAAAAGCCGCCAGGGGAAGGCGCTTTTGGCGCTGGCCGCGAAGTCGTTGAGCGCGTCCAGAGCTGAGCTTGTGCCGGTTTTGAATGAGGCAGGCTTGATGGTGGAACAATGGTGGTTGAAACTGCCAGATAAATTTCCTTTCTGTTGAGCTTTATGATTATGTGGTGATGCCAAACCATTTTCATGGAATTGTGGTTTTGGATAGTGGATTGAAATCCAATATTTTATTACCCGATACGATAGTGGGCAACCACGCGGGGTTGCCCCTACAAGATGTTTTGCATTGGTTTAAGACTATGACGACCAATAACTATATTCGTCAGGTGAGGGAACAGGGCTGGCCTGGATTTCAGGGGCGGTTATGGCAGCGCAATTATTATGAACATATCATCCGCAGTGAAAAATCCTATAGCCAGATTGCAGATTACATTACTGGTAATCCGTCCAAATGGCAGGATGACAAATATTTTAAAATAGGTTAGTTACAGAACAACTCCCTGTAGGGGCACCCCATGTGGTTGCCCTGGTTGCTGCTGGGGGAATTTTAATTATAAAAATCACTAGGCGCCGCTGGTCTGGTTGCGCTGTTATGAGGTGCCTGCTGCGAGAGATTACTCAGGCTGGGCAACATTACTAAAGTGTGTGCATTGGTTTTTATCCAAAACAGTATGAAGAATGATATGACGAACGCAGCTGACACAGCAAAAAAAACAAAACCTTTTTCCTTTGATTTGCTGGGCACGGATGGCAAGGCGCGCACTGGGGTTATTCATACGCCGCGCGGGGATATTCGCACGCCTGCCTTTATGCCTGTGGGGACGGCGGCCACGGTTAAGGCTATGTACACCGATCAGGTGAAGCAGACCGGGGCTGATATTATTCTGGGTAATACCTATCACTTGATGCTGCGCCCTGGCGCGGAGCGGGTGGCGTCTTTTGGGGGATTGCATAAATTTATGAATTGGCACGGTCCAATTTTGACCGACAGCGGCGGCTTTCAAGTGATGTCCCTATCCAAGCTGCGTAAAATTACCGAGCAGGGGGTGACGTTTCAGTCCCATATTGATGGCACAAAGTTTGAAGTCTCACCAGAACGCTCTATTGAAATTCAGTGCTTGCTGGGGGCAGATATTCAAATGGCCTTTGATGAATGCACGCCTTATCCTTGCACCAAAAAGGAAGCTGATGACAGTATGCAGCTCTCTATGCGCTGGGCAAAGCGTTCTGTAGAAAGTTTTGAGAAAAACAGCCAGCCAGGTCAGGCCTTGTTTGGTATTGTTCAGGGCAGCGTGTTTGAAGATTTGCGCCAGCAATCTGCTGAAGCCTTGAAGGCACTGGACTTTCAGGGTTATGCTATTGGCGGTCTTGCGGTAGGGGAAGGCCATGAGATGATGGTAAAGACCTTGCGCTATACAGCTGATTTTCTGCCAGCGGAAAAACCGCGCTATTTAATGGGCGTTGGCACGCCGCTTGATATTGTGGCGGCTGTAGAACAAGGCATTGATATGTTTGATTGTGTGATGCCAACCCGCTCTGGCCGTCATGGTCAGGCCTTTACCTGGGAAGGCAAAATGAACCTTGGTAATGCACGCTTTAAAGAAGACCTTGCGCCGCTGGATGAAAAGGTTGATTGCCCTGCTAATCAGGACTATAGCCGCGCCTATTTGCATCATTTGTTTAAATCAAAAGAAATGCTGGGTTCCATGTTGCTGAGTTGGGCTAATATTGCTTTTTATCAGGATTTAATGAAGGAGATCAGAGCCGCCATTGCTGAAGACAGATTTGATCAGTTTGCTGCTGATGTGCGTAACAAATGGGAAAAACATTAAGAAAGTTGATTTGCATCAACCCAAGTTGAAAAAGTGATTGTTCTGGCGAAAGTTTTTCGCTTTTCCTGATCAGTTGTGCTTTACTGTCGCATAGGCATCTATACTTACCATCTCTTACAAAAGGCTTCATTTCTAAGGTCTCTTCGCATTTTTCGTCTTGTCTAAATCTGTCTAGTGGCTCTAGTTTATCTTATTTTTGGTTATTCTTCCTGTTTGAAGAAACCAGTCCTTTTGTGCTTTGGTATTCTACAGTGCCAGCGCGTGACAGTGCTCCGCTAATAAAAATGACAACCGGAGCCGCAGCGTTTGGCATATCACTTTAGGGGGAGTTAAAGATACGTGTTTGATCCAAGCCAAAATAAGTTTCTTAAAAATGCTGAAAATATTGGGAATTTTGTTACCTACCTGTTTCATATTATCTTTTTGTTCTTGATCGGTATTGTCATCGTTTATGCAGCTTTTCATGAAGCTTTGCTGATGGTTGAAAAGGGCAAGTTTACACTGGACGATATTTTGCTGTTATTCATCTATCTGGAACTGGTGGCGATGGTTGGGATTTATTTCACCACACACCGTATGCCTGTGAATTTCCTGATTTATGTGGTGGTGACAGCGCTGACCCGTCATATGATTGGTTATATTGGCACCCATCATAAACCAACAATTGAGCTGTTGATTATTCCGTCAGCCATCTTAATCTTGGCCTTGGCTGTGATGGTGAATAAATTTGGCCGTTCTCATTTGGTCGAACAGCCGCGGCTCAAGGGCTATGATGGGGATGAGGGGGAAGAGAAGGTGGATAACCGTAAAAATGCGGGACATCTTGCGCCAGTGCCAGGGGAAAGTATTTTCCCGCCAGCGCCTAAAAGTTAACAGTGTAGAAATGGATTCGTCACAGCATTGCTTGCTATGTTATGGTTCTAAATAGTTTGATATTCTGCTTTGCTCTGATGAAGGATTGTTATGCGATGCGCTGGAAAGATTATATTGTTAAAACGCAAGTGCAAGATTATCTTGGCAAGGTTGATGAAGTATCAGCTTTTGTTGTTACCGAAGTTTATCCAGGGTCAGTGGCTGAGCAAGCAGAACTAAAGGCAGGCCTTTATTACCTACCTTCAGGGCAGCAAAAGGCGAAGGACATGATGGCCTTGGGCTTTTTGCAAGGAAAGCAGGACTTTTTATTTTATGACCTGGTGAAGAAAAAACGGCACATCATTACGGCAAAAGGCTATCTGTTTGGCATGGCATTGCGCAAAACCGTTTTGGGACTTTGTGTTGACCTTGAAACCAGTAACAAGGTTGATTATGAGGCCGCTGCCTCTGTGGTACATGAAGGATCAGACGAAGATTTTTTGAAAATTTCTGTGGCTGCCAGTCAAAGTGAAGCGGTAAGGCAAAGTCATCAGGATGAGATGGCGGGCGGTTTGGTGGCTTTGTTGCAATCATCACAAAAGCCAGACCTTCAGCTTGCGGCGTCAAATGATAATCAGGACGACATTGCTGTTGCCACAGTGCCGGAGCATTTCTTTATGGCTGCCTATCTGGCTTTTAAGGGCAAGGCAGATGAAGCACGGCGTTTGTTACCAAAACAGCATGATTATAGCGCCATTTATGGTTTTGGCGGCGGCATGGCAGCGCTTTACTTTCTGACGCAAGGCTATATCGCGCAAAAGGATTACCTTCACAAGGGGCATAACGGCGAAATGGAAGGAATTTCGGCAACAGCGCCAGACCCGTTTGATGCGATCTTTATGGTGCGCCGCGCCATTGAGCTGAACCCTGATAGCAAACGCGCCTTGGCATTGCATGAAACATTGAGCGATGAGCGTCCTGTATTTCCAGATTATCATCCAGAACCTTTTGATGTAGCTTACACTTTGCCAGCTCATTACCCGCAAAAGTTAAGGCCAACCGAGGTGGCTGTGCCTGTTTCATTTTCGCGGCAAGTAAAGCAGCTGGAAGAGGGGCAATTTTTATTGGTGGTTCTGCTGGGGCTTTATCGTGCCAACGGCTTTTATTCTCGTGCCATGACCCTGTTGGGGCAGCTTTACCCCTTTATCAGCAAGCAGTTTGTTGCTGTGCATATTATAACCGCTTATGATGAGAGTATGCCGCTAAAGCCGCATTGGCTTGATGGAGAGACGTATGCGCTTGAACAAGGCGTACCATTGACCATTCTTTATGATGAAGACAATGAAGTGTGTGAAGAGATGGAAATTAATGCTTCGCCTCATGGCCTGATTATAGACCATAAAGGCATGGTGATCCATCGTGGTGCGCTGGATAGTGAGACTGGTTATTGGCAGGCAGCAGCATTGGCACACCCTGAAACCGTTACACAATCGGCGGCTATTTTGTCCTTTCCTTCTGACAACAAATCGTGATTTGCTATAGAAATAGGCTTGCTCGCTTGGCGGGATGCTGTCATAAGAAACCATTATGACTTATAAAAAAAATCCAAATTTTCTGGCAGATGTAAAGACAGCAACCAAGGCGATGCGTGATATTTTTGATATTACGCCATTACAGTGCAATGCCCATCTTTCGCAGCGTTATAATAGTAATATTTATCTTAAGCGAGAAGACCTGACCCCAGTGCGGTCGTATAAATTGCGCGGTGCTTTTAACTTTTTTCGCAAGGCTATTGAAGCGCAGAAAAAAGCAGGCAAAAAAGCTGAAACCCTTTTTGTTTGCGCCTCTGCGGGCAATCATGCTCAGGGCTTTGCTTATGCCTGTCAGCATTTTGGCGTGAGTGGCATTGTTTATATGCCTGTGACAACGCCGCAGCAAAAAATTAACAAGACTCAGGTTTTTGGCAAGGAACGGGTAGAAATTCGGCTGGTCGGCGATATTTTTGATGATTGTAATAAAGCAGCCATCAGCTATGCCCAGTTGAATAATGCGATGATGGTGCCGCCTTTTGATCACCCTGATATTATTGAGGGGCAGGCCAGTGTTGGCCAGGAAATTCTTGACGTTATTCAAAGTGATATTGATATTTTAATTGTGCCTGTTGGCGGCGGCGGCTTGTCAGCCGGCATTTGTGAGGTGATGGAGCAATGTTCACCGCATACCCAGATTATCTTTGTTGAGCCAGAGGGTGCGCCAAGTTTTAAGCGTAGTCTGGAGGCTGGGAAACGGGTCATTTTAAATCAGGTCAATACCTTTGTTGACGGCGCCGCTGTGGCGATGATTGGTGAAAATAATTTTCAGCGCCTGAAGCACCGCGATTCGAAGTCGGTGATGTTGGTTAATGAAAATGCCTTATGCCAGACCATTACCGAAATGCTGAATGTTGAGGGGATTGTGCTGGAGCCTGCCGGGGCTTTGGCTGTTCATGTGTTGCGGATGTTGCCTGAAGACCAGTTGGCGGATCGCACTGTGGTTTGTGTGACTTCTGGCGGTAATTTTGATTTTGAGCGCTTGCCAGATGTCAAGGAGCGGGCTTTAAAATCGGCTGGTTTGAAAAAATTCTTTATTTTGCAAATGCCGCAACGCCCTGGTGCGCTTAAGGACTTTTTGAACTTGCTTGGCCCTGAGGATGATATTGCCCGTTTTGAGTATATGAAAAAATCAGCCCGCAATTTTGGCTCAGTTCTGATCGGCGTTGAAACCAAAGACCCTGATAATTTTGGCCTATTATTTGCCAAGATGGAAGAAGCAGGGTTTCGGTTTGAAGATATTACTGACAATGAAACCTTTGCAGATTTTATTTTGTGACGGTTGGTATTTCGGATCACAAAGAGGTGTGTTCTTTGTGATCAAGCATAAGACCTACAGTAATCCTTAGGATGCTGCGCGGTTATGACCTTCAAGTGAGGCGGCTGGGGTTGCATAAGGCTCTTGGCGATCAACATTCCAATATTTCAGGTTTTCTAACAAAATTGGGTTGCCTGTTATGGCGCAGCGGACAAAGTCACCTGGTGTCATAATATGAAATTCGGCATCATCATAGCGCAACACAGCTTCAACGCGGGGCATAAATTTTTTATGGAATTTGTTCATCATGATAGACACCTGCTGTGCTTAGGGAATTGGGCTTTTATGGCCATATCCTAGCAGAAAAGACGATTTTGCAAAAGGCTAAAGTGGCGCATTGCAAAAGTGCCGCCTTTTAAGAGATTTCTGGTTCTGGCTAATTTAATTCTGGCTCTAGAGCAACCTGCAAGCAGGTTCGGTCAGCTGACCTTGCTCTAGCCCTTTATGGCGCATATCTTAACCCGCAAACCGATTCGGTTTGCTTGCACTATGCACTAGCTGACTTAAAACGTCGCCAGCCAAATAGAGAGAGCCGCATATCAGGATGCGCACTGGTTTGTCCTCAGCCAAGGTGTGAATATGGGACATGGCCAAATTAACCGAGCCAGCGGCAATGGCAGGCATACCAATATCTTGAGCTTGTTCAGCCAATTTTTCAGGGTTGTAGCTATGAGGGTTTTCTGGATTACTGCCAGGCACAGGAACGGTAATGGTATAGCCTGCCAGCCCCTTAAAACAGGCCAGAAAGTTTTTCGGGTCTTTCTTGTCCATCATGCCGCAAATCAGATAAAGCGGTGAGGGAACCCGCTCTTCAAGATCAGCCATAAATTGCGCTAATATTGCGCCTGCTGCGGGGTTGTGACCACCATCAAGCCAGATTTCAGTTTTGGGGTGGCAATTGTCAAACTGCTGAGCCTTGAGTCGCTGCAATCTGCCTGGCCAAGAGGCTGAGCTGACACCTTTACCAATAGTTTCTGATGTGATTTTTGGATTCTTTAGCGCAAGGCTGGCTGCAATCGCTGTGCCAGCATTGCTGATTTGGTGTGACCCTGCAAGGCTGGGGAGCGGCAGGTCAATAACGCCGCTGCCACTTTTCAGTTGATCACTGTCACTTTGAAACACCATGCGGTCATGTTCACGGTAGCAATCCCATTCTCGCCCTGCTGCAATGAGAGGGCTCTTTTTTTTCAGGCACTGTTCAGCCAAAACATGCAAAACTTCATAGCTTTGATGGGCAGCAATGCAAGGCACTGTGTCTTTAATGATACCTGCCTTTTCAGCAGCGATTTTTTCCAGTGTATCCCCTAAATAGTGCATATGATCCAGCGCAATTGGGGTGATAACTGTCAGGGCAGGGGAGTTGACAATATTGGTGGCATCAAGCCGGCCGCCAAGGCCAGTCTCTAAAATTAGGATATCAGCAGGGTAGGTGGCAAAGGCGAGAAAAGCCGCAGCAGCCGTAATTTCAAAAAAGGTAATATCTGTGCCATCATTGGCTTGTTCTGTTTGTTCGAGAACGTCAATAAGGCGCTGTTCAGAAATAGGCTGACAATCAGGGTTTTTCGGATCATCTCCGCCAAGTTGAATGCGCTCATGAAAACTCACCAGATGCGGGGAGACAAAGCAATGAACCCGCAGGCCTGAAGCCTGACAGATCGCGCGAATAAAAGCGAGGGTTGAGCCTTTGCCATTTGTTCCCGCAATATGGATAACAGGCGGCAGCTTGGTGTGCGGACTATCCATTTTTTCAAGCAGGTCAATAATGCGGCCAAGAGAAAAATCAATCAGGCTAGGGTGCAGGTCGCGCATACGCTGCAAAATATCTGCGCTGGTTTTCATGCTGTGAAGACCTTCATTTGTGATGGGAAATTTGATCTGCTGTTTTAAGACGATACACAACACACCCTAGAGAAAATTGCAAGCAATTGTGAGCTGTTGGCTTATGCCCTAGTCTTTATATCGCGCATAGCAAAGGCGCGCAAATCGTAAGAATTTGCGCACGCGGTGCATTAGGCTCTCATCAAATTTACTTTTTTGCAGTTGAAGAGGTTGGCGGTTTCTGCGCTGGCTTTGGCCGCCCGGTCGCATTCACAGAAGGTGGAATTTTGACAGGTTTTTTCACAATCTTATGCTTTACAACTTTTGGTGCAGAGCCGCTATGAATACTCACTGATTTTTTAAAATCAGGATGAACTGGGGTTTCATTCAATAGTTCGGATTGCGAGGTGCTAAGGGTATCGGCTTCCGCAATGTTTAGCCTGTCTTTCGCTTCAGGAACAGGGGTCGTGATAGTGTTTATTTTGTCTTCTTGTTCCAAAACAGTTTTTTTGACGGGCGGGGCTTTTTTGGTCAATAAATGACATAGACGAGAAAGGGTATCACGCATTTTATGGCGATGAACCACCATATCAACGGTGCCTTTTTCCAGCAAATATTCAGAGCGCTGGAAGCCAGCCGGCAAGGTTTCACGAATGGTTTGTTCAATAACGCGTGGGCCAGCAAAGCCAATCAGTGCGCCAGGTTCAGCAATATGAATGTCACCCAGCATGGCATAAGATGCTGTGACACCGCCCATAGTTGGATTGGTAAGAACCACAATAAAAGGAATTTTGGCTTCACGCAGCATTTGCACACCAATGGTCACGCGGGGCATTTGCATAAGCGAGAGAATACCCTCTTGCATTCTTGCGCCGCCGGAGGCTGCAAACAGAATAAAGGGTGCCTTTTGTTTGACGGATTCTTGCATACCTTTTAAAAGGGCTGATCCTGCGGCTGTGCCAAGAGAACCACCCATAAAATTAAAATTTTGCACGGCAATCACAACAGGCAAGCCATGAATACGGCCATCAGCCAGTTGCACAGCATCCTGTTTGCCAGTCTTGGCACGGCTGTCACGCAGACGGTCAGTATATTTCTTTTGATCTTTAAATTTTAGCGGATCATCGGGCACTTCTGGCGTTGTTATTTCACGATAATCTTCATCATCAAAAATGTGACTGAAACGCTGTTCAGGCGTCATGCGCATATGATATTCACTGCCGGGAATAACAAACTGGTTTGTTTCCAGATCTTTGTGAAAGACAAGACGGCCTGAATCAGGGCATTTAATCCATAGATTGTCCGGCATTTCCCGCTTGCGCCATACTTGAAGACCGGGAGGGACAAGGTTATTGATCCAGTTCATACTTTTATACTTCTCACTTAAGCTTTTAACGCCACATAAAAAAAGACAAAATACATTTCTCGCTTAGGAGGCTAAATTGGGTGTGTTTTACACTTTGGTTATGAATAGTTTTCCTTGTATAATGCCTTGGCATTACGGCAAAGAAAGACGGCTAACCAGTCGGTAAAATGACCACGCTGAATGTCTCAGCTTCCTAAGTGACAGGAGTATAGTTCCTATTATAATGCCAGATGGCACTGTTTTTCCACTATTATTTTCTGAAAACCAAAGAATTACTGGTTTTATTACGACTTCATGACAGGATTCGCAAAGCCTGTTCCATCATATTACAGGAGGGACTTGCTTTCCTTGTGAGGTAAACCCTTTATAAGGCTGCTGACATGGATTTTATCAAATTATTAATATTGTCAACGGTTTTTGCTGTAGCCTTGTTGTCACCATCTAAAGTCTCTGCAATAGCATCGACCAAGGCTGATCCAACAACAACACCGTCAGCTTGTTCGCCTATCTTGGCTGCTTGTTTGGGGGTCTTGATGCCAAAACCCACAGCAATAGGCAGGCTGGTTTGCTTGCGAATGCGCTGAACCGCTTCCTTAACGGAGTCTTCATCCAGTTTGGCTTTGCCAGTAACACCAGCAGAAGAGACATAATAGAGAAAACCGCTAGTATTTTGTAGCACAGTGGGCAGTCTATGGTCATCAGTCGTTGGGGTGGCAAGACGAATAAAGCTGATATTTTCATGCATGGCTGGCAGACACAGTTCTTCATCTGATTCGGGCGGAATATCAACAATAATCAGTCCATCTACACCCGCTGCGCGCGCATCTTGCAGAAATTGGCTAACAGGATAGACGTAAATCGGGTTATAATAGCCCATCAAAATAATCGGCGTTGTGTCATCGTCCTTGCGAAAGTCGCGCACCATTTGCAGCGTTTTCTTCATGGTTTGTCCCGCTTTAAGGGCGCGCAAGGAAGAGGCTTGGATAGTCGGGCCTTCTGCCATTGGGTCTGAGAAGGGCATACCAAGCTCAATAATATCAGCGCCGCTGGCTGGCATCTTTTTCAGAATGGCGAGCGAAGTATCATAATCGGGATCGCCAGCGGTGATGAAGGCGATAAAGGCCGCCTTTTTCTTTTCTTTCAAGGCGGCAAAGCACGTATCCAGCCGGGTTTCTGGTGTTGGCTGGGAGAGCGATAGAGATTTTTTAGATTTGGGCATGAGGGCATCTCATTGTTTCAAGGGGTCAAAATCAGGATTTCGGCAGAGTGTAACAGGGCAGGGTGATCCTTACCCGTTTATTCTTTTTTGGTTTGTGACAGGTCAACAATGTTATTGGCAATACTTTTTTTACGCGTTACACATAATTGCCCATGGATTTTGTTGATGCCTTTAGGGTTTCCATGAAAAGAGACGTTTTCCGTAAAATACTCACCCGGTAACAGGTCATTATAGGCTTCTCCTGGCAAAGGGTCGTCTTCATATAATAGCTCCTCTTTACAGATTGTGAATGTCGCTGTTGAGCGCAGTTTATGATTTTTGAACAAGCCCAATATCACTTTACATTCAACGGTCCATACTGCGCCATGATTTATAATCATGACCGGGATAAAAGCTCTTAACAAGGGTTTTTCAGCCGTGTAATGGGTTTCTTGAAAGGTTTGGGGCATACCAATAAAAAGCTCAAGGTTGACCTCTTGAGCTTTAAAGTGAACCGACTTCTTCGAGGTTTTGCCCGTAATTTCAAAGTCCTGTAACAATGGCTTCATACTAGATGTCCATACCTAAATAACCAGCAACAGCAAAGACATCCTTATCACCGCGACCGCATAAGTTCATAACCATAAGGTGTTCTTCAGGCAGGGTTGGGGCAAGTTTACTGACATAAGCCAAGGCGTGACTTGGTTCTAATGCCGGAATAATGCCTTCAAGACGGGTGCAAAGTTGAAAGGCTTCAAGCGCCTCATCATCAGTGACAGAGACATAATTGACGCGGCCATTTTCTTTAAGCCAGCTATGTTCAGGGCCAATACCTGGATAGTCCAGTCCGGCAGAAATGGAGTAGGCATCCTGTATCTGGCCATCATCATCTTGCAACAGATAAGTGCGGTTGCCATGTAAAACGCCTGGTTGACCGCCATTAAGTGAGGCTGCATGTTCCCCGGTTTCAACGCCCTTGCCAGCGGCCTCAACGCCATACATATCAACCGTTTTGTCATCTAAAAAAGGATGGAACAAGCCAATGGCATTTGATCCGCCGCCAATGCAGGCGACCAGACTATCTGGCAGGCGGCCTTCGGCTTCCTGCATCTGCTCTTTGGCTTCTTTGCCAATGACAGACTGAAAATCGCGTACCATTTCAGGGTAGGGGTGCGGCCCCGCTGCGGTGCCGATGATATAGAAGGTGTCATGAACATTGGTTACCCAGTCGCGCAGGCCTTCATTCATGGCATCTTTTAAGGTGCCAGTTCCAGAAGTCACAGGAACAATATCGGCACCTAACAAACGCATCCGGAAGACGTTGGGTTTTTGCCGCTCAATATCGGTTTTGCCCATATAAATAACGGCTTTGAGACCAAATCGGGCGCAAACAGTAGCCACAGCAACACCGTGCTGACCAGCGCCTGTTTCGGCAATAATTCGGGTCTTGCCCATGCGTTTTGCCAGCAGAATTTGACCAAGGCAGTTATTGATTTTATGAGAGCCTGTATGGTTGAGTTCATCGCGTTTAAAGTAAATTTTTGCGCCGCCAAGATGGTCGCTTAACCGCTCAGCGTAATAGAGTGGGCTTGGCCGACCAGCATAATAGGTGTTGTAATATTCCAGCTCTTTTTTAAAAGCATAGTCTTCCTTGGCAGCCTTATAAACTTCACCAAGCTCAAGAATAAGGGGCATAAGGGTTTCTGCAACAAAGCGTCCGCCAAAAATGCCAAATTGCCCGCCGTCGTCAGGTCCGTTTCTGAGGCTATTAAGATGAGGGGTGTCTGTCATAATGATCTGTCTGCCTATTTCTGGAATGTCCTGCCACGTCCCTGTTGTAAAAAAAATTGCCGGGCATGTTTTTAGGGGAAAGCGGTCTATCTCCTCTTATGTAGCAACAGCACAGTAGCTTGTCATTGGCAAAATTCATTTTTTACGTAACTATTTGGAAAGGGAAATGCGTGACGCCCATAAAAATATTAAACTTCCCATATGTTTGAGAGGTGATTATTGCTGGAGAGAGACGATAAGCGGGATGAGAAGTTAAATATTATCCTGATTAGACAAAGGCACAAGAGAATGGAACAGTTCTATGAAACTCGAATGGTTTGATGCAGCGCGGAATAAAGCTAGAAAAAGATTGGCACAAAAAAAGGGGTTGAGTATATGGGATTTGCATGAACTGTTTAATATGGAAGACTATGCTCCACAAATAAACATTGAGCAGGAACGGTTAATTCAGGTGTTGCTTGAAATAAAATGCGCCAAACATGTTTCACAGTACTTGGACGCAATTCTCGGAGAAGGGTTGGGGAAGGGATTCCGCTCTTTATTTGTTATTTTAGAGAAGTACGCTATATTTTCTGAATCTGAAAATGAGCATACAGAAAGTATTAAGTCTATTCCTTTTTCTTTTGAAAAAATGTTAGAGGAAAGTTTTGGTAATAAGCAGTTGTATATACAAAATGACAGTTGTCCTGAAGGTGTTTCTAATAGAGCTATTCTATCATTCGCCTCTTTTCGGCTCGCAAGTATGGCGGTTGACTCGGCGCATTTTGATATTGCTCAGGATATTGATACCAATGTGAAACCCTCTTTTTATGATACATTCTGGCCAGATCCCTTTACGACAAAGGCCGTTATTGTTGCTCTTGAGGCAACAGGAGGTCGGCTGGGCTATTCATTACTAAATATCAGTTCTGCGCAGCGCAAGCAAAATGTAATTTTCTGGACTTGGTTTTTGGAAGAGGCCTTCCCTTGGGCTGTGGCGGAGACGGCCAAGAGGTTGCCATCAGTAGAAGGGTAGCTAGAGTAATCTACAAGCAAATTCGGTCAGATTCTTCCCCCCAATCGTTTCGATTGGCTCGCACTATGTGCTAGGATAAGGCAGTTATTAGCTTTCTTTAGCAGCCTTTATAAAGTTGTATATTTTATCATGATCCTTGATGCCAGGGCTAGACTCTACGCCTGATGAGACATCTACAATTGGCGCGCTAGTGAGCTGAATGGCCTTGGTAACATTGTC
>JAUTBZ010162987.1:0-10831 GCA_032361785.1 Lepetodrilus galriftensis | reverse complement strand
GTTACAGTGCTCCCTCGAGATAACGCCCTTCGATGCACCGCAGATTCGGATACGTTGGACCCATTTAAAAAAAAAATTAATTAAAAAGTATTTTAAATGTTTTCACCAATTATATTCGTTGATATAACGCGGGTATTATAAAGCGGGTGGCATGTCATGGACCCCAACTTCAGTGTTATATCGAGGGAGCACTGTATGATTGTGTAAATTCAAACATGTTTTTCGTTGTAGAGGAGCGACGAGGAGTGGCGTATGTGGAGCTACAGAAGAAGGAAGGATGCGGTCTGGGTCTCACTGTGTCAGGTAGATCTCACATTAGATATCTCACTTTGTACATCGTGTACATGTCGCACTGTCAGATATACACCCTTATATAGTCTTTACATTTTCTAATTATTCAATGATTACATTCAAAGTTTATCTGAACAATTTATCTGAATGTTGGTAATTAATTAATGTGTTTTGTAGATAGACTACTAAGTTGATCAGTAACGCGTTACTAATTTAATGCGACCTCTAGATTTTAGACGTAAATGCGACATTCATGTTTGTTCACCAGTCTTACCTTTAACGCGCAGCAATTAAATGCGACAATATGGCGGTCGCTTTTTTCGCATTAATATTCTGCACGCGTTAATTTCGTGATTTACACTACTGTACAGTGCAGAATGCTAACTAACGTATTTCTTTATTTCTAGGTGGCACAGACAAAGGGATCAGACCTCACATCTCCAATCTCAGGCCAGGCGGAATCGCTCACAGGTGAGACTCGTGGTTACATGCCTCCATCTTTGTTTTTAAACTTGTACGATCACAGCTAGTTCTATTTATGGGCCAACTACATTTTGCTTGAAACTACCGTACTACAACTTTATTTGTGTAAACAAGTGTTATATTCAGCTACATATTTACACAGAAAACTCTGAAAATATTTGTTACCAGTGGGTGAAATATTCCTGCAGTGTTGTAAAGCATTAAATCAATCAATTTGTTATCAGTGTGATATGGGTGTACGTCTTTTACCAGGACACCTCTCAACCAATCAAATAGCTAGAATTATTGCATGTATTGAATAATGTGTAAAGCAGGTGCCGATGTTTGTGATATTAACTGGATGCACTGACTGTAGAGTGGCAATGCAGTTATCATCCTTGGTCTTGTCAGTACCAGTCGGTGCTAGCAGGTTTACTGCAACATTCAGTGCTACGGATGTTGCAGGTTTCTTCCTGCCCTAAACTGACAAGTTAGTGAATAATGATGCAACAAAGATTATTGAAACATTCTACAAAGCGACTTTAAACCCCAATACAAAAAAAAAACAAAAAAAAAAAGGAAAACAAGTAGGAGTCTTGTAGTGGAGTTACAACTCCTGTAGTCAATGTAAATGTATAGTAGGAGTCTTGTGTTTGGGAGTCTTGTAGTGGAGTTACAACTCATGTAGTCACTGTAACTGTATACGGTAGTAGGAGTCTTGTAGTAGGAGTTATCAGTCCTGTAGCCATGGTAGCACTACGATCGTTCTGAGATGGGAGGTGGGTGTATGTGTGTGTTTTGTGTTGCACATGTAGGGATTGGTCTAATTGGATGCTTTATAACACTTCACTTCCTAGTAGAAAGTAAATTTCTTAGTGTCCTCACACCTAAATATGCGTAGGAACTTTCTGTTTGTAATTTCCTGCAGCTGATTCTACCATACGTGGGAAGCTGCCCATATCATAAATATAACTGTGTCATTTACAATAATACTGTCAAAATTCATCATTCTAGCATTATTGTATATGAATGTCTTATGATTCCCAAGTGGACTTTTGTTGCAAATTATGAAAGTTGGACAAATGTTTAAAATTTAAAAGTTCTATAATGACATCAGTTATCATTCAGTAACCTTTTGGTATCTCTGGTTGCCTCCAGCATGAAGAGAGTTAAAGTGGAAGGAATTGGTAATATTTGTTTTCATTTTTTATTGTATAGATAATTCTACCTGTGTTTTTAGAAAGAAAAAAACAAAATTTTGATTAAAAAGTGGGAAATAGCCTTTAGAAGGTAGAAGTGTTTTCGGAAGTAAAAAAGATGGAATATTATTGTCACAGCTCTTTGCGGCATCTCTAGTGAGAGAGTTAAAGTTGAAGGAATTGGAAGTGTTATCTTTGTTTTCCTTTGTTTATTTTATATATCATCATTCTACACGTAGTTTAAAAAATAACAAATTTAAATGTGGAAAATAGCTTTTAGATGGTAAAAGTGTTTTAGAAATAGGGAAGTCCAAAAAATATGGAAATGTTATTGTCCCACATCCCAGCAATCGAGTAATTCTTCATCCGACTTTGTGCAGATGTCCAGCCATTCATACCGACGACGTTCAATGTCCCACAGCACAGTAACACCCCTATCCCTGCCGTAGTAGTCAAAGCTAGTGAAAGCATTCCCTCTTGCTCTGATCAATACCACTTTCCAACCTGCCCAACATATACAGCAAGTTGGCCTCCTTCCCATGTTGCACTTGCTGAACCATACCCACAATGCACTGCTATGTTTTGGGGGGGAAGACTCAGGTGTGTGTGTGTGTGTGTGTGCATGCCCGTAGTAGCAGACAATGTCTGTGCAGAACTTGCACCTTCGGAGTCTTCTGGATAGTGAGAGTTGTTACTGAGAGGACATCGCGTCCAGAATGAGGGAAGGGAAGGACGGTGATACAGATTTGTACGGGTGGCGGCGGTGCTACCACTGCTTTGAGAGGAACGTCGATGTGCGCGATGCATGTTGTGGCATGCAAAACAACACGAGTGTGATCCAGACTGTGTATTCTGGCAGTCATCGCCAAGAGTTGTTCACCATGGGGGCTTAGCGTAGTCATTTGAGATTCGCTCGCCTTTTTCTCTTGTGTATGTGTTGGTGGGAGGGATACTACTGTAAAGTGGATTCCATACCGGATTTACTCGACCGAGGGAAGGATTGTTTCGCAGGTTTTGCGATTAAGCTGGAGGGAGGGTTACCTGGAGGGAGGTGTCTGTAACCGCCAGGACAGCGTAGACAGGTGAGGACTGATCAGCTGTTGACTGGCCTAGATAGCCCCCCCATGTAGGTAGTCACGCTTTTAATCTCACCCAGCCAGCTAGATTGACAGGAGGGGTGGGGGGATAGGGGGAGGGGATTCCATTCATGTAATTCCTGGATGAAAATCGCTGACATACTTTTCATTGTTGGCATAGCGACCACTCGAAATCCTTTCAGGTATTTAAGAAGGATTACGTGGGCCTGTGTATCAAACTATCGCATGTATGTACTTCCTAGTAAAGCTTGCCTAGACATGATCTGGACGGTTTAAAGTTCACCTGGTAGGACTTTGTTCGTATGTTGAATTTCGTCTCAAGCTATGACCACTGGTCTGAGAGAGGGGTGGGTGGGAGGTGGGGAGGTGACTGGGGGGGTTTAGGCTAATGACCGAGACTTGTTACGTGGGGTCGGTGGTCCAATCTCTAACGTACCTGCTCCTGTGTGTTCTACATGGCTTAATCACGTTAATGAATTCTTCCCGCAAAGCTTGTATCAACATGTCTGCGTTTGTCTCATGTCAACTCGTGAGACTTGAGATGAAATCATAATTGGCAGGTTTAGTCTGGATTTGAGATATATGGCATGTAATAATCACCATCATCTAGAATTTGATGATATTTTAACCTGAGACAACCCCTGTGATTTGTTAGACTACAGTATTGCTTGCATTGCAATGTTATAATACACCTCCAGGATTGTAGTATAATTAATAGATAATTTGCACAAGATCATTAATATTTTAAAATTTATTTATCTATTATTTGTTTTTGGTGTTTGAATACATTTCTATGAAAGAATAATTTACTGTATACATTTCTAAGAAAGAATAATTTCCAGTATTGTATGTACACAGGAATATATCGGCAGCATTGGCCATGTTTACATTTCCAGTCGGATACTTGCAGATGGGCGTGTTGTCATGCTGTTCCGTATTATAGGGTGTAGATCATATTCTACAATGTGGTGTACATACCGTATCTAAATTACAAACAGGAAGATTCGAGTTCCGAATGCCAGACATGTTTTCTTACTTTCTGGACAACATGGATTTTCAGGATTTTACTGTGACAGAAGTTGTTTCAGAAAACAGAAACGGGTTTTACCTTGAAAGTGGTTATAAACCCCAATGTTCAACCACACAATCTTATGTTTTACTGTAGTATTAGGCACAGGTTTTAGTTTCACTGGCAGAAAGTTATGACAGTGATTATACCAGCTGGTGACAGTTGCAGTTTCACAGTAGCAGTGACACTATGTGTCTTAATGTGACACAATGTTGTGACAGTGTTTACCATGACACAAAGCTTTTATGTGATTGTAATGAATTGAGGTGGAAGAACCACCTACACTACCACCACCATGACCACCGAGGTGGTAAGTCGCCGGCCACATTCCTAGTTTCGTCATATCCACTTACTTATAAATTCCTAGAATAGTTTTCGTCACAGATGGGTTAAAAATTCCTGCAGCGACGTTAAACTCCATAATCACTCGCCTAGATTAGTTTAACTATTTAGTAAACATATTTAATTTCCGCTGTGTACTTTACAATAGTATTTTAACAATTCTTACTGATAAATACTGCTCCCAAAGGGATAGCGCAATGGTAGAACGTTGGACTTCGGAGCAAAAGGTTCCAGGTTCAAAACCCAGCCCAAGAATCCAGCATGACAGTTATATTTCTGACAGATATTCATATGATGTGCTGTACCGCAGCAATACAGTTATCATTCTTGGTCTGTCAGTACCAGCCAATGCTCGCATGTTTACTGCAACATTCACCACTATTGATGTTGCAGGTTTCCTCCTGCTCTAATCTGACAAGCCGTAATATAAGTGAACGAATCTTGAAAGCGCCGCTAAACCCCAAAAATGAAGGAATTCGATTCATTTGTGGAATTAAAACTTGATTTGAAAAACACTTTAATTTCATGTAATTTCTAGATTTGTGAATGTAAATAATAAACAAAGTTGGAAATTAATTAAATTATTAGTGGATTCATGTGGTTATTTGCCATGAGGTTGAAACTAGTTAATTCATCTAATTTCAGTGTTTTTTCAATATATTGAATTTTCAATTTCTTTCCATTTCCAAGTTCACTGTGTTTGTTGCTTTGTGCCTGGAAATTCCCTTATCTATTTTTAGAAATCATGTCACACTCTCAAGAGTGAGATCTTCATTATATTGCCCTCAGGGGGAATCAATACTGTGCTTCCTCATTATTAGGACTCTCGCTGTGTAGTGTGTGTGCATGCGCAGCACACGCACATGCTTAGCAACCATTGTATTACCATGGTTACCTGTAATCATTGAGAGTTCCTATCACATGTGATGAATAGATAGATGGATCTGTAGATAGACAATCTTTATTATCCAAAACAACGAGGGGACATTTGTTTACTCGTATAGTCACACATGGTTACACATAAATACACACAATCTCAATCTCTTTCTCTCTCTCTCTCACTCTCACTCTCTCTTACACACACACACACAAATAGTTTACTTGGAAAGAGTCAAATATATGCTTGTACATGTTGTTGTATTTGTGTGTATTTTTATGTTATTATGCAAGTGTTGGGGTGAAGCTTATAGAATAATACTGTCCTTTATTGATAGTATTATTGATTTTATAATGCAATAATACAGTCTACATTTTATAGTACAATGTATTGTGTAGAATTGTATTTTAAATGCATAGCTAAGGAGCAAATGTGTGAAAGATTACCGCAGCGACGTTAAACTCCATATTCACTCACTCACTAAGGAGCAATACAGCGTGCGAGTGTTGCAACTTTCCATGTCGATTCTATGTTTATTTCGCAAGTTCCATCCTACTAGTGTTTTTGTTATTGTCTGAATCGCTAATTTGGCGTTAGACAACCTGTGTGTTGCAATATTCCATAACAGTCTCCGTGCTATATAGACCATGGCATTACGTACGTGCAAACAAGGGGAGGGAATGACAGTGGAGGTTTCAGTGCCATTGTCATGTCATGCCGCGGCAGTCTGGCTGCCGTCGCTGGAGGACATTGAACCCAGCAACAGCATCATCGACAGCCGCCAGTGCACGAAAACCATTTCCTCCCTTCTGCTCAGAGGGAGGGAGGGATGGAGATAGAAGGAGGGAGGGACTGTAGAAGTCAGACATATTGATTTCCTTCTAGGATGTTTTGACCGGACGGGTTCTCAGTCCATTCGTCACAGTGCACACTGACCGGTATATTTCAATGGGTTCCGTCGGCGCCGGTCACTGCTCGATCGATAGGACCAAACTGTCCTGGAGATATGTCTGATATCCGTCTGACTTTGCCGTCTGACTAGCCAGCCGTCTGCGATGACATCCGATGGTGTGATAGATAAATGAGGTTACCGGTATTGGCAATGGTAGTTTATGTACACCGGGCTTATTTTGTGTTGTCATTAATTTGATTTCACTGACGATTAGTGATAACGGTAAAAGGAAGAAGTATACGTACAGTTTTGAATGTTAGAAGCCTAAGGGATCTTGAGAAATGCTGACGTATGTATTTGTATGTAACAATCTGTGCTGTGTCGCTGTGACCTGGTCGTCTAGATCAATGAATTCCAAAGGAAATAATACAAATAATTACGGCTCGTTAGCACGTGGCACGCATTCTTCGACACCGTGTCATGTTGTTCTGTGTGCTATTGATAGTATGTATACCGTGTTGTTTATAGATCTCTAGTCTTACACCCAACAACTAGTGTTCCACTGAAATGTTATTTTGGGGTGTACATGTCTGTGATTTTGACGATGATAACAACGGTTGCCAATACTTAATGCCGTGAGGTCTCTGCTACTATTGTGTACTACTACAGTGTTCAACAGGGCTGGGTGTGTGTACGACTCAATATTTAAATTTTTCTTAACCTACTTAACCCTCTCTCTGCTGGAGGCAACCAGAGATGTCCTGAAGAGAAGTGCCTAATCCAGCAAGAAGAGGGTTAAATAACTTAGGCCGTCTGCAGTTGAATTATGAATTATTGTTTTCTAAGGTCAATCTTAAAAGGAACGGGAAATTATTGGAAATTTGGTATACTTATGGTTTTCATTACTTATGTTTAACTGCTTCTGATTCATGAGGGAGTGTGCTTCATAATATGACATACAGATACAAATACAGCAATAGAAACCTAACTAGCCCAAATAGTGACGCAAATTACAAATGTTTACAAAAATTATGAATTGATACTAGACCTTAGAATACCTAAGAATTGGGAGAAATGGCCTGGGGTAGTAGGCTAGTGCTAATTTCGATCCCTGCAATTATTACTAGGTTTATGATTAAGATACGGGTTCGTATGAGTCAATGTCGTAATTGATAATGTGTTCAATTGTTGTAATTATAGATTTTACACATGCCATGTATGGATTCCTCAAGATTACATCTCTGGATATCATCTCTCTGGATATCATCTATCTCCTGTATGCTTGAGTGTAATCCTAATAGTGTTGATAAGTCCTGTCGTATTCTATTTTTTTACATATCCGGTTTAACGATTATGGTGATAACCGTATAGGTGACATGTGTGTGGCTGTTTTTTTTTGTTTACGTACCGTACGTTGTATCCCGATCTACCATGCGTGGACCACGCACAACAATAAGATTCACCTCCTAATCAAACAGAAATGTAAGCACTTAATCTTTATTAACAACATATTAAAATTTTCTCTGGAGTTTTTAGTCAACCCAAGGCCTTTATTAACATGATTAAGGGCGTATTAAGATTTTCTCTGGAGTTTCAGTCAACTCGAGGCCTAGTTCTCCTGTTTGTTTATAACCGGAACTTTGAAATTCCTCAAAATTCTGGGAAATTCTAAAAATAGACCTGACCTACGTCTGCTCCAAATATAATACACCAGTAACCTTAGCACCAACCTGTGTAGTTAGCAGAGATGGAAACTGTTAAAATTTATAGCCCGAATAGTAGTACAAATAATAAATGTTTGCAAAAAAAACCACATTAACCCTCTCCCTGCTGAAGGCGACTTAACTTGCTCGATCACATGCAGAAACATAACACTTTGATTTTGTTCAGCAGGGAGAAGGTTAATTCCTACTAGCCCTTGGGAGAAATGGCCTGGGATAGTGTTAATTTCCATCGCTGCCGGGTGGCTAAGGTTGGAGTTTTGGTTACCTTGGAACACTGACTCATACAGGAGAGCCCCAACTCCTATGTTCTCTGTATAGACAGACACCAGTCTTGTGGTTTTTGAGGGGGAAATCGGACCACGGGCAGTCGGGGTTATGCAGTCTTATTTCTTCGATGTCCTTCATCCTTGACCTCGATGTCAAGTTCTGACTTTCGAAATCAATCTTGACCCTGTGTACTATTAAATATTGAAGTTTGGAATGCTATGTATATTGCCAATTTTAATTTTGGTCTGGTTTTTTTTTAATCAAGCATTTCATGAATATGGACCCATTGTGCCATTTTCATTACAAATTGCTGAAAGATTCCCGCAGCGATGGTAAACTCCATATTTACTCACCATGTTCACAGTTGTGCCATTTGATATTAAATATAGTATTGAAGTTAGTAATGAACGATCTATAATGATAACCATTATAAACGATCTATAATGATCTAAACGATCTATAATGATAACATGCACTTTTCTACACTAAACATGAAATTGAAAAGTAAACACAAATTTAATCTGACTATTCACAATTGGTGAAAGAACATTGAAAATATCACTGTTTGAAAGTGCTTAAAAATATTATATAGAGAGTGAGTAGGGGAGAGAAAGAGAGAGAGAAGGGGAGTGGGAGAGAAAGAGAGAGAGAAGGGGAGGGGGAAGGGTAGAGAAAGAAAAAATGATAGAGAGAGCAGGCCAGTTTTGGTAGAGGTAGGTGTCTGACCTCAGATGTGCTGCTTCAGCTATTTGCCCACCAAGGACTGGAGTTGGTCAAACAATGACCAGATGTCCTCTCTGACCATAAGTCAACATGGCTGCGGTTTTATTTACAGACTGACCATTGGCCAGTGTAGGCAGCCCCAGTCTCCGGACACCAGTCTGACCCAGTCAGTCGAGGTCAAGGTCAGACGGGCGCATCGGTGGGCCGAAATAGAACTCTTTCCATTGGTCATCAATCCTGCCAAACCTTGAAGCTTTGGTTTATGTTCAAATATTTGTCCAAAATCATTACGATTCCTTGAATGCTTTCCAACTTGGTGGTTCTAGTGTCTGCGAATGCGATGGGTGAAGCGACGAACAATTGACTATTTAACATCGGAAACCCGATCGGACCGTTGTGGGGATCAGCGTGACCGTTCAGTAGACTTTTATCGATGGGTAGTCGAGGACAGTGAACCCGGGGATAATATCCGATACGGAACAATCCCGATAACAAGCACCGGGCCTAATAGGCTGCTGCAAGTGCTGCACTGCGAGGTCCAATAGAATACTGACCCCACCGAATCCCGCAGTGCAAACGCACTGCACTTAAACAGCGCTAATCATGCTAATCATGCTAAATCGTCGGGCGAAATAGGATAACGTGTTAAATAATTTTTCCTCATAGGACTGTCTGCGTTCTGGCAGGCTCGTCTTGGATAAAATCCAACATGTAATGCTGGATTGGATTAACCCTTTCCATGCTGGGGGCAACCAGATATGCCATGAAGAGCAGAGTCTGTGCCTAATCCAGCAGGGAGAGGGTTAATAGGATTGGTCGGGTTAATAGTCTCCCAGTTGGATTAATTATGATATTGCTGCTGTATGTGGCATCTCAAGTTTCCTCCAGCAGGCGCAAGGTTAAGCACTCAGATGGAGCAGCCATCACAAGCATTTGGAAATTTGTAGTAGAATAAAAAAAATCTAGTCAGCTGTCCCTTGTCGAGTGCAAAAAAACATTTTATAAATGTTAGTAAAAATTCTGTATCAATTTCTCCTAATTAATTTTTCGGGTCAACTGTCAGCCTAAATGATAAGAGACCAACATAAAATAACTTTTTACCTCCCCCACTTTTAAAAAAAATATTTCTTTAGGTCAGACGTTGAAGACGTGGAATATGAACCATCTAGAGATAGAAAACAAATCTATAGATGATGGTTCCTCTCAAATGTTTGTTAATTAATTTCGTAATGTAATCCTTCATATATATAACTTTGTTTGATTAGTTGATGGTTTTTTTTTAATTAAAAAATTAATGTTGTAATTAATTTTTCAGGCCAGCTGTCGAAGCCTCGGCATGTGAGCGGTGGTGGCAGCACATATGGCAACCAGCTGGGGATGATGTCCGACTCCATGCCACTCCCCATCCGGGACGATGGGACCGTGCAGAGTCGCGCGCCCATGGTCATCCGCGAACCCGTCGACGCGCCCCTCCGCAAGCTCAGCGTGGACCTCATCAAGACCTACAAGAAAATTAATGAGGTGAGTTATTGTGGCATAGCGAGAGTGGATTAATAATTCTAAGATTACCTGTAGAACGTTGTCCTCTCTGTGTCATCTTCTTTCTCTTTCCTTCCCCTATTCTCTGTCACTGTCTCTCCTGTGTCCCCTCTTTCTTTCCCTCTCTCTCTCTCCCTTTCCTCTCCCCTTTTCTGTCACTCATCTCTCGCTTTCTCCCACCTCTCTCTCTCTATCTCTATCTCTTTCCCTCTCTCCTCTATATCTCTTCTCTCTCTTGTTCCTTTTTTGTCTCGTCTGTCGCTTTCTCCCACCTCTCTCTCTCTCTCTCTCTCTCTCTCTCTCTCTCTCTCTCTCTCTCTCTCTCTCTCTCTCTCTTTCTCTCTCTCTC
>JAUTBZ010162976.1:0-10831 GCA_032361785.1 Lepetodrilus galriftensis | reverse complement strand
GAGATCTCCATCATTGCCCTCAATTATACTTGGCAGCTCTATGGCAATTGACAAGTATTACACTTTGGGTGGATTATCACAATTTAGGGTTCTACATGGTCTGACGTGATCAGAATATTGCTTATATTTAAAATTGCTTTCAGAAACGTAAAGCGCACATGCGGCAGTCCTCGATGATCTTCCATTAAACGGTTCATCACCTAGTCCACGTATACAGCACTTCAAAACATGACAGCACACGCCAGATAGATTAAAACGGTTATGACTTGTAACACAATTGAAGATCTGCTGAAATAAAATATACCTACAAACTTTAAAGAAACGTACCCAATAATGGCATCTTCTCAAATTCAATCTAGGCTGAACATTATTGGCCTGTGGATCGTATATTGTAGTACCAGGGCATATACGCTACGCTTTTACTAGCGCAGAACATTACATAATACACATAATATACAAGTCAATGTCTAAAATCAGGCAATGTGTAAAATGCCTGAAATTTTCAGTGAATTTTAATTCACAGATTCAATATTTTAAATGCCAGAACTGAAAAACTGACGCATGAGTTTGATGAAAGAACATGAAGATAATGCATACATTTTAATATGTATTTACACAATTGTATGAAAACATATACAAATGTATGGAATTCTGCGTGAATACATATAAAAAAATCTTCATTTTCTTTAATCAAACTCATGCCAGTCAATGTGCCAAATATATGCAGTAAGTTTTTAATTTCTGGCATTAAAGACATTGACTGTGCATGAAATTTCACTGAAAATTTGAGACATTTTATACACATTGCCTGATTTTAGACATTGATTGTACCATATATATGTTACAGGGAAGTATTCGTAAGTCCCCTAAGGATAGGTTTTAGATTGGATTACATCTTCATGTTCCACATTCATACATGTTCATACAACTCAAACAGCATCAACATTTCCTTGTACACACATTCTGATGCAATTTTAACATGGATAATAATCTGTATGTTCATTGTAGCATGATTAACTTCGAATGTAATCAATTTTATTTGATGATATCACTTCCTGAATTGTCCCTGATTGATCACGTGTTCAAATCGGACTCCTGTTAGATGTTCCCAAGATCATCGCCCGCGCCACCGTGCATACACTTACACATCCTAGTCTTCGTGTTAAGGCTCAACAATGCAATGGCCTAGCATTGGTAAGTTTACTGTAGTCCTTATACATTATACCGTGTTTACATGTTAAAACACATCCGTACCATGACATGTGTTGCCTTCAACGCCATGAGTAATTCACCGGCATACTAATATCTCAAAAGACGAGAATATACCTCAATATGTTGGCCGACATGAGGTCAGGCATGTTTTGTATTTACAGTATGGCTATTCTTTGTCAATCTAACATTTATTAACTGATTTTGCATGTATTCGTACTTTATTTATCTTGAATTCAATTAACGTTACAATCTTTAGTTATGTATTATTATTGTCATCCTGTTGTCCTATTGACAAATATTGATATATTATATATGATATTGTATATTTATATACATGATATATATTCCCAAAATTAATATATTCTATGATACATGTATTAGTGAGCAACATTCCGCCTCTTACGTAATTTGTATGTGTGAATTCACTTCCAATGTCCCATCATCTTTCTCATTATATTATACCAATGAGATGGCGTTGGATTGGAGGTTGGTCAGTTTTTATTTAGAACACAAAGTAGTGCTATAGAATATAACATAGCACTAGTGTCATTGGTGATAGTGTATAGAAGATCCTTTATTTTAAATGGAATATTGCATGCAGATATGATCGTGCCACTTAAAAAGGTTTTAAAGGCATAATATCACCTAATTACGCTTGATTTATCCACCAAAAAGTTGTTGTTTACTGATGTACTTAGTCCCCAGTACTCAATAGTTATCAAAATATTAATGTTTTATATGAATATAGGGAACGTTCCGCTATTTATCTTGTCTTTGATGCATCAACTGAACTATGAAGGAATATTGCGAGAAAACGTTGCCTGTGCGTGTTATATGTTTTTTAAGTCGTACCACTGAGTTATGTCCCCTTGCATTGCCATAATGAAGCAAATAACAATACGACCATATTCAGGTCGTCTATCAGTAGATTACAGTGGGTTGCAGTAGATATGTGTCTACCAAACAGCGGTGGAAAGGTTTTTGGAAGTATAAACATGATTTTATGTACATGTCAAGTGAATGTATTTTGCAGTTGTAGCTAAGAACTAGTCCAAAAGATATTTTAAATATTAATCGTCTTTTTAGTAAAATATTTGATTTTTTAAAGCTGTCTTTTGGCATGTTGTATCCTTTTTAAGCAAACAAAACTATTGCACAATTAGTAAACACTTATTTTTACACAAATGTGTTGAATATTCTCGCTCAAGACACTGATCAACAATTAACTCACTGATGTAGATGACATATTGTACATATTTAATGACATACCAACCTCCGAAGCGAGTCAGGATCCGACTAGTACAACCCTTGAGCGCTATGAACTGGACCTAAAACATCTTCATCTGTAGACGGTCACCCGTATGCGTATTAGTATGCATATGTGTGCACGTGTATTGTAATCCCAATTATATATTGACTAATATTCAAGTATCAAAACATCCCAAAGACTTTTTTGGGAATTTTGAAAAATGGATTCTGCGAAATGCAACAGAGCCTAGTACAAAGATAATATTTCACTGAAGAGTTAATGTCCATAATATATCACAATCCGAAAAGAATAACAACTAACATGCATACGTAATCTTTATTTCACAGGATATGTTCATTTGGCATTTGCCGCTATGGCTCTGACGGTGATCGGTCAGCAGACGGTCCCCGTGTGTCAGCAGCTGTTCCTCGAGAACGTGTACCAGTGTGTGCAGGCCAGTGGTATGGACATCAGTCACTTCCTGTGGCTGGTATCCAATACCAGCAGTGCACAAGTCGCGGAATCGACAGGGGTGGACACATTCAGAGACAGCGCGTGCAGGTACCACAGCTAAACTACACCACAGCTAAACGTACACCACAGCTAAACGTACACCACAGCTAAACGTACTTATTGTAGCGCTTTCCAACAATGTATAATAAGGGTAGACTTGATGGCAGGACAGAGTAGAAATGTCTGGGCAAAAAGAATGCTACTATATTATAAAGTTTATGGACAGCTTATGATGGCCCTTTCGAGTTTGTATACTGTGTAGGAAACATCAAATTGTCAATTAAACGATTTGTCATCACCTGTTGAAGAAAACCCATGACAGTAAAACTGAAATTTCTTTTCAGGAATTGCAACATTCAGAAATAGTTCCTGCTCAATTCCTGTACAATAGCTGAATAGTGGCTTCATTATTAGCAGCAATCTTCTAAAATCTTAGTCAACTAAATATGCACAAATATTAATGATAGTTCACTGCTCTTGTGTTTCAGTATGCAAGGGAACATCACTCAATGTGGTATAAACTTCTACAGAGATATGATGAGTTCACCCAATTGTTCAACATCAAAGGAACGAGAAAGGGTTACAGCCCAATTCAGAGGACTTTTCGGCGAATACGACAAGATATGTGCTCATCGTAAGTTTTGGTCGTATATAGAAAAGATCACACTTCTTCACCTCCAATAAATGTATATGTAATTCAAGAAAGGTTAATATGCGTCTCAAGCGTGTGAATCAATCATCAGCCGATCAATAGTGCAAGAAACATTTGACACTAATTCATTTTCTATTTGCATGTATACTGGGCCTATATATACATTTTTTTTCTTCTATTAATTTTCTATCTACAGGTATTTATAATGTTTAAGCAGTGGCGTCAGAAAATGTCTTATTGAAGGAGACTTAGTTATTGTACGGACACTTTTACCTCTGTTTATTCCTCTGTGCACGATTTCTTGAAACATTTCTTGAGTTTTTACAATTTGCATTTCTCGAAAAGAAACTTAGTTTCAATTGGTAACTCAAAACTACATCTCAGAAACAAACACTTAGTTATATACTCGTAACTGTTAAAACATTTAATGATATACTCGTAACTGTTATAACACTTAGTTATATACTCGTAACTGTTAAAACACTTAGTTATATACTCGTAATTGTTAAAACACTTAGCTATGTACTCGTAATTGTTAAAACATTTAGCTATATACTCGTAACTGTTAAAACGTAGAAAATCCGAGAAAATCTGTTTGACCTAACAGGAACTGTCAGTAGCCATGTACTCAGGTAAAGATAATCACAACGACCACCAATACATCGATACATGTAACTACTTTTTCAGCGTGTCGAAGCAAAGTGGTGGAAGACCTCAAGAACTGCTACCCAAAGTCAGACTTGGACGGGGATCTTTTTCTGTCAAATTCCTCCATGGACAGAGGCGCCGTAATTGGATCAACTAAAGAATTAACTACACTGTTTTGCAAGTCAGTATTTCGCTACATATTCACATAATTATATTGTGGGTACGTTGGTTGTACTAGGAACTGGGTGTGTTGGGGCGTGGCTTCGTAGATTATACGATATATAGATGATAACGGAGTTAAACAAAGGCACAAAGCATTCAATATGCTAAACGCATACGGTAGATCTACTTTTACTTGACAATATTTGATTATAAGTAACACTGGCTAGGATTGACCAACAGCTATGTCAGTACGTTCATTAAACTGAGTGAATTACCATGCAAGGCAGAGCATGTAAGTAGGCCAACTATCTGTGAGTCTGTGTTTAAATCGATTTACCATCAAGAAGCTAACAAGTGTGTAAGTCGCTCCAGGCGGCTGTCAATGTTTAAGTTACTACATCTGTAATACCCCCACCTCTCTCTCTAACTTGACATCAGCTAAGCACCCGGGGCGCTTTAATAATACGTCATGGAACCCATGTTCAGGTTAAACAGCTGGACAGTTACCATGGTTACTGTGAAGATGAACACGCAGTTGTATGTTTCATTATTGCAATAAATTAATGTTGTATAACACAGTGCTCTTATACTGAAAGAGGGCCATATGGTCTTGTGGGACACGTACACGCGCGCACATATTCACACATGCAAACACAGCACTAGATTACTACATTTAAATTACTAGTATATAACCGATATGAGAATATGCTTAAAGGCATATCACAGATATTTATGGTTGTTTTGGAATAGTTCTTAACTACAACTGCTAAATACATTCAGTTCACATACATAAAATCATGTTTGTACTTCAAAAACCTTTCCACCGCTGTTTGGTAGACAACTATCTGAATATGGTCATATTGTTATTTGCTTCATTATGCCAATGCAAGGAGACATAACTCAGTATTACGACTTAAACGCACAGGCAACGTTTTCTCGCAATATTCCTTCATAGTTTAGTTGATGCATCAAAGACAAGATACATAGCGGAACGTTCCCTATATTCATATAAAATATTAATATTTTGATAACTATGGAGTACTAGAGACTAAGTACATCAGTAAATAACTTTGGGGTGGATACATCAAGCGTAATTAGTCTCAGATCGAAATTTGTTTGTCCATTATATACAGGCCTAGCAACTGTGATATTATGCCTTTAAATGTCATATACATACAGCATACATGTATCGTTGGCCAACTTTTCATTTCAGGAGTAAAACTGATCTAATAAACTGCATGAAAAAAGTACGAGACGATTGTCCTGATTCTCAAATCATCCTCAATGGAATTGGCCTGGATATTGAATCGATGGAGACTGGCATCGCTGTTCTGTGCCAACATAGAGACAGTAAGCTATGCTTGTAGATCACGCAGTATAACAGTGCATATTACAACATTCAGTCATATTGGCTATATATAAAATGTCAATCGCATGCAATAGATATGGAGATATTACAAAACTGCTTTGTCAAAAGAAAACCACGTATATATTCATTATAGAAATAAAATACAAAGTATTTCTCAGTGCTGACGAGATATGCACGATGGGTCATTCATATATAATTGATTAAAAGCAACTTGTTCTGATATATACAGCATATATATACAGTGCGAGTCAGTCTATTTAATGTTCTTTTGCAGTTTATCTTGCCGGAATCGACTGCTTTGGAGAGAAAACGAAACTTGTTTTAGCCTGTGAAGAAACTCAGATGAGAGCAGAAATGCAGTTGGTTATTGCATCACAGCGACACCAAATAAACGCGACAGAATATGCAGCCCTATTTTGCGGGTATACACACATATTCACATATGTTTGCTATTTAACATACACTCTCAAAGATATATAAGTCGGTTTTATTAAATAGGAGCTAAAATACAAAGTAGTATCGATTTTAGATCCCCTAATTTCACGGCTCCATGGTAATATAAAGGGAAAACCGTTAACAGAAAAAAAAACATACATGCATTAGTATAGAAATATCTCCTCTTCAAAATCCCGATCATGAATCCAAAACATTTAATTAAACTCCATTCTCAAATGTGTAATGTAGAATAATAAAGGAAATACCACGAGGGTATTCGGGTTGTTGATACAACTTTTTAAGGGTAATATATTAATGGGAACGTTGATAAAAGTAACGTAAATATTCGGCAAAACCTCGTATTTACGTTACGTTTATCAACTCGTAGGATAAAAACGTTATCAAAACCCTCTCGGGTGAGGTTCTCTAGATACCGCAATAACATTATACGGCTGTGTGAAACATGATCCTGGTATTGTGTTCTTTGTTTCTAGTATCCGGTTGGAACACATGGACTGTGAACTGGACGCATGGCGTAAGAAGACTCACGAATCGTGCACACCTGCTGTAATTGGCCTCCGGAACGAGCTGGAGTGTAAGCTCCTCCCTGACAAATGCGTGGAGGGCAAGCACATCAACGTGCACGATCTGTGCAATGAGGACAAGTACAACAGAGACATGCGGCCCGTGCGAGGTAGCGCGGTGTCCCTCACAGCATCCTTGGTCGTGTTGGCCACCATCCAGGTCCTACTTGTATTCAGACAGTTCTAAAGAAACGCACATTATCCTTCATCTGTGATGTCATACTGTCTCATCGTCTGAAACTAACCACACTTTCCCTGGACTAAGAGCTACACTCCCTTGAAGACGGTTACACTTGTCATGCGCCGAGAGCTACACTTCCTTGAAGACGGTTACACTTTCCCTGGACCGAGAGCTACACTCCCTTGAGGAAGATTACACTTTCCCTGGACCGACAGCTACAATAAGACGGTTACACTTTCCCTGGACCGAGAGCTACACTCCCTTGAGGAAGGTTACATTTTCCCTGGACCGACAGCTACATGAAGACGGTTACACTTGTCATGCGCCAAGAGCTACACTCCATTGAAGACGGTTACACTTTCCCTGGACCGAGAGCTACTCTCCCTTGAAGATGGTTACACTTGTCATCCACCAAGAGCTACACGTCACCTTAAATATGGTTACACGTTTCGTGGACTAAAAGCTACCTTTCTCCTTGAAGACGGTTACACTTATCATAGAGCAGGAGCTACACTTCACCCGGAACACATAACATTTTCCCTGAAACACATAACAGGAACACATAACACGTTTACACTTCCCCTTGAACACATCACACTTGCTGTGGAACACATCACACTTGCTGTGGAACACATCACACTTTCCCATGAACATGAGTTACATCTAGAATGTCTGATATGTAGGGGCTAAGAGCTAGATAGAAAACGTATACATGTGATATCAGAATATTGTTGTGGGTTGATATTCATTATTGTGCAACCGGAATTTGTTAGGGAGATTTTACTTCTCATACTTTGATAAATATAAAACAGTATATTTTATGCAGTAGTGCTAATATACATATAGTATTTATGATGGCAAATACATTATGGTTTTTTTTTGTAGTGATTTCAATGTAACCTAGATCTTCAAACAAGTCCAAGTTGTTTCTCTTAAAATTATTCCCCTTTCACATTGGTAAATAATCGCCTAAATACAGTAATCGCCTAAATACAGTAGTGTAAAACAACACCACCAGTGAGTGGACATAATATCATATACAAAATCATAGTAAAGATCATATCAAAGATGGTATTAAATTTATTGTTTTACTACATAGATCTAGATCTACATTGTATATACTTTTATTCCTATCTAGTTATTTGGAAGATAGGGCCTACTCTATTTCTCTTCTAATTCTATCCAGTTTCCATTTCCAACTTGCTGGAAGAGACTGTACGAGGGAGTCAGTTGTAAAAACAACCCATTTAGTATATCAGTTTGTTTATTTGTTAATGACAGTGTATACGATAGTTGAAACATGTATATATGTATACAAAGCTAGTAGGCCTATTCATATAGCTTATAAATACATATGGAGAATAGTATAGTTGCATGTATCACTGTATATACCATATATTGATTGTATTACCATCATTATCCATCCAGGTGTTGTTTCATCTGCTGTATGAGCTATGCTCGCTAGTTTAAGTTTTTGCGTTGTTCTGTTAGATTGTTTTTGGATAAACATAGCAAATAACCTCTACTCTGTTGTACCACAAACACTTGAAACAGACCATTATTGTGTTTAAATATACATGTATTTTTTAAAATATATTTGTTTCTATATTATTATTATTCTATATTATTATTATTTTTTAAATGAAAAAAAAAATAATAGGTCCCTACCCGGTATTTTATTATTTTTATTTTATAAGTTAGTTTCATTAAAGAACAACACCAGATTATATTTAAACATAATTACATTAAGACACACACATATATGTAAATAACATATGGCCTGCTTCAAGTGCCTGTGGCTGTACTATAAGCAGTTCAGAGAAATATTGTATATAAAGGTTCTTTCTTTGTAGAAAGCAGCTGTTGTTTTCTTTGATAAACCAACCACATTATATCATATGCAAATAATGACCATACGTAAATGTTCACGTACTACAGGGCTGGAAAGGATGGAGTATATGGATGGTATTTATATACCAGTATCATCATTATCAGCATCCTCTGGCATCCAGGCTGATCCACGTGCACTTAGATTTATTATTAATTGCTTCCTCCACATAATGACGCTGAACAGTAACGAGGTGCCGATAGGAGAACTATTATGAGAACTCGAATGCATTTCTCAATTTCATGTGTAAATTATATTAAATTTAGTGTCTTTACGTGTGTCCAAAACAATTACCAGAGTTTCCTAACGTCATATCGGAGTCCTCGAATCTCGTGTACTGGCTCTATATCGTCATGTAATATATACTTACACCTATGTCTATATAATGTTTTCTTAATATGCATGCACACATGTTTGCTAGGTGTGTACACACCGACTCCGTAGTGCGGAAAATCGGTAGGTCAAACCCCGTTCGTTTGACCACGGCCGCGTCATACCTAAAGCCGTTTACAAAAATGGTAGTTGATGTCACCCTCCTTGGCGCTCAGCATAAAGGGAAGTTTACATCAACGGGTGGTCCCTCAGAGTCACCTATACTGTGTCTGAGTGGGATATTCTTGTTAACTGCGACTTTAATATTCCAGAGTGAGCTACCACTTTAAAAACGACTGGTGGAAATCCAGCCATGCACAAGCAGACAATAACATACACCGCTCTCCAGCTCCATGCTGTCAGACAAATCCCAAGGATAATCCGAGGATAATCCCAAAGATAAACACTTATAATATGTATGGTTGTGCCCTATCAACCTCACACCATTCGCATATAGATTTTTCTGTCATATCGTGCTATATCTATTAACTCGTTAAGCATGGTAAAGTTATTGGCAAGACATTCTAATCTACGTGCATGAACGAGTTGTAACTGGGAATAATGAGTTTGCATTGTTTGACACTTATTACTTTATAGGTTTAATTAAAAAGAAAGAAAGAATAAAAGACATATATATATATATATATATATACACGATGATTATGTTGTAGTTATTTTTGTTTGTTATTTAAATGACGGTAACATAATTTAAGTTGATTCATTAAAGGCATATTAAATTATTAACATCAACTTTTACCCTAAAGGCGCACACTTACGGTTTTACCTATTTTATGTAAATTTACATGAAATAATGCACATTCGTTTGGGCTCATGAATGAGTATGATCGACCAACTAGTTTTCAATATGTTCGTACGTAGACTTATCTTAAAATATACATTGTCACCTTTAACTAGATACATTTCTACTTTCTAGATAGGAAAAACAAATAAAACATAGAGAAATGTTCCTCTCCCAGATTTTTACTTCTCGAGGAAAATATATTTATAAATGACCTTTGACATGATGATTTTAGAACAGTCACCTTGACCTTGGTCACTTCATACGACCTTGCCCTCAACAAAATGATGGCGGTGTGCAGTAGAAGTCTGGGTGTCCCACGCTGGGTAACGATGAAAGCTTGCCTGGCCTTATTTATATATACTACAGTGTTCACGTGTCATTTATTTGCTAAGATACACTCAGATATTTTTAAATTAGTGTACATTGTCGCATGACAACGACTGAGACAGCCGAGGAACACGGTGCCAGAATCAGGCATTGCCAGCTGTTGTACTTGTATTTTACCACCAACAGCTGACCACCCTAAAAATAAACCATCAGCAGATCGCCCCGTTGTTCAGAATAGTTTTAGCTATTTATTGATTGAATGTGAAATTTTACACATTCACATTCAATCTAGATATGCTTAAATAGCAAGATATGTAGTCTATCAGTAATTGACACCATAAGAAATGACCCAGACAACACTTGTATGGTCGGACATCCTAACTCCGTTAGCCTCCTAACTCCGTGAGGTAACTTTGCAAGCAGATTTTCGCGAATCT
>JAUTBZ010162965.1:0-10831 GCA_032361785.1 Lepetodrilus galriftensis | reverse complement strand
AACCGGTCCAAATCAGCCATGGTCCGAATGAGTCCGTTACCATATCTACCAAGGGGAGGTGACTCGAGGAGGATGTTGTAGGGGAGACCTCTCGCCGTCATCAGTTTGGAACCACGTGACCAGGAAATCCCGTTGTACAGTGTACATGGTGTAGATGTTCATTTGTTTGTCTTTACCTGTAACAGCTGTGTAATACTGTAAACAGCTGGTCAATGGACAGATCTGCTGACTAAAATATAACGATGTCGGAATCAGAAGAACTTGCCAAGAAACTGGAAAGACGAAACAACATTAATGAGGGTGTAGAGGGGGGCGAGTGTCCAACAAATCGAATCTTCAACCCCTACACAGAGTTCAAGGAATTCTCGCGCAAACAAATCAAAGATTTCGCGGTTGCGTTTAAAAAGTGAGTTTGATCTCATATGTATCCTCAAGTTACAGGTTTTCGATCAAGTAAGCATAGATCGCAAATTTGTAGTTCCTACCTTTATGGTCGAGTATCCTACGTTTGTTAGTATCCTAACTTCGTCGAGTAACTTTGCACGTTGTTTTTTTTGCAAATTTAGCGCACGAACATTGATTGTGATGATTTTAGGTGATAGATTGTCACTTAGAAAGTCATTTGGCATCAAAAATAAATCAGGATACATCTCGATGAGGTAAATATGAACATAATCCCTAAACTATAGTGCAGAAGTCATAAACATGCTAAGTAAGTAAATAAATATTGGATGTTTGGTTTTCGATTTGCGGTAGAAATAATTAGCCCTGTCGTAGTAGGACTTGCGTGTATAAAAGACACCATTTGGATGTTGTTTGCAGTCATATAATAAACTGAACATTTGCTCCTAACATGTTTTTGTGGTATCTAAATTTTGAGAAAAATATCGAAATCTGGATCAGGTTTATAAAAGTTTTCACGGGATGGACCTCCCACGGACACCTGTAGAGCGACAATTTCTGTGAGTGACGTCATAAACTACTATATAAAACTCGCCAATTCTAGACAGGTTTTTTTCCTGTCCTAGTCCTACACACTGCTACACAGAGTTCAATAATTGCTTCGGTGTCATTAAATTCACACAACCTTGGACTATAGATAACTGAAGCAAACATTTACTCTTTAAAAGGGATTATGGCGCTATGGCCAATATATTCTACGAGTCGTGTAACAATTTCGCCGACGTATGTCATGCCACTTATGCCCTTGGCGTCATTTGATCGTATTTTGGCATCCTACAAACTCAATATTTGCTAAAATAAATACTGTTTGGTATCAGCGATTCAGCATATTGACACAAACTTGGACAATAAGGTAACTGGATCAGATTCTAACTTTATTTAAAAAGATTGCAGAGTTGTGGTCAAATCTACGAACAGCCATGTGTACGCGACATCTCCCACGTAGCGCTGATCAGCTGCTGGTAGAAGCTGTACTGTTTACTGCTTGTACCCATGGTAACCGCTCGTATATTTGACCATAACACTGCAATCTTTAAATGAAGTTAGAATCTGATCCAGTTATCTTATAGTCCAAGTTTGTCACAATATGCTGATACCAAACAGTATTTATTTTAGCAAATATTGAGCTTGTAGGACGCCGAAGATCGGCCAAAGGTTAATGGTGTAAGCGGCAGGGCCTGCATTGGCGAAATGGTTACACGGCTCGTAGAATATATTGGCCATATACCTCCATAATCCATTTTAAAGAGTAAATGTTTGCTCCAGTTATCTATTGTCCAGGGTTTTCTGAATAGAATGACACCAAATAAATTAGGAGCAAATGTTCAGCTTGTTATATGACCGCAAACATGGTCCAAATGGTGTATTTTATATAACGGCATACTACGTGACCCACCCCTATGCTGTTATGCGCATGCACGGACAGTAGTCCCGCGGTTAACACGAAAGAGCTAATTGATTACCGTAATGTATTCATTAAAAAAAAAAATGATACACAATTTTCTGTAGTTTGACCCTTTACCAGTTGGGTTGATGTCAATCACCGCTTTTAATATAGCTGGTTGATTCCAGCAGAAAAAAAATGGTTGAAATGCAAAATATTTTATGTTGTTAAAATGCTAAATATTTTGTGTTCAAATGATAATTTTGTTTGTGTTGTTCAAACAATACACATGCATTGTTGTTAAACGATAGACCATGTATTTTTGGTTAGCGGGCGTATTTTGTGTGATATGTAAATTATCTATATAACCAAATCAATCAGTAGATGATTGTCATAGTCAGTGTCTGTGATTTTAGTTTGTAGATTTAGTTGATGATACGAGTTGACGATACTGATGATGATTATCAAAGTGTTTGGTTTTATTAATTTTATCAAAAATATCTCCATGGGTTATGGCTATGTTACTCCATGACAAGCTTTCTCACGGTCATGGTTTCATTATGGATGCAGTTATGATTAATTTTTCCAAGTCTTAATATTTTTATGAAATTTAAATGTGCAATATTTAATGATTTTGTTGGTGGAATATTTTGCATTTAAATTTTCCAGTACTGTTTTTTAAATTGATGCACCAATTTTAATTTATTTACCTAATTGTTTTCCATTGATCATCAGATCTGTTTTTCTATTTTATTTTCAAATAGTTCTTGGTGCAGAGATAATATTTTTGAACATTGTAAGTCAGTATATGTAGTACAAAATTTAAGTGTTTAAAATCTAGTCATATTACTGATAGTATACATGTTTGGGGATGGTATGTCACATTATGTATAATGTAAAGGCATAAAGCCATTCTTCACTTCATTATCATCATGATTATGTCAGGTTGTATTACATGTATATTTTTTTGCACTATTTTACTGTTTTTATCTTTAAACTAGAGCTTGATATATATATTTGTTTTTGCTTCAATAATTTGGTGAAATAATCCCCCTGCAATGTAAAACACTAATTAATTAATTCAATAATTTATTCTACTAAAACATGTTTGTATATTTGGATCAAAACTGTTAGAAAACATTTCTAATCCAAATTCTATGAAGAAATGTAATGTAATATTGTATGGGAAAACTAATGTTTTTTAAGTTATGATATACTACTACTAGTATAAAAATATTTTGAATTTATCTGGTTATAGTCAAATTGAAAATTTGTAATACTGGTAGATTTGATGTTAGTGTAGCCATATTCCAGTACCTTAGAGATCTATTTGTTTGCTGTAAATGTCAATAACGATGTAAATTTAATAAATGTGATAATTTTTTGAAATGTCAAAATTTCAATCTTGTTAAAGAACAGTCTTTCATACATGTCTGTCACTAATGTGTATATACAAAATAGTTTGACCCCTCCCTCATAAATAGTACTGATTTTGTTATGAATATTAGGAAATGAAACAGTATTTATTATTTAGTGCTTTATTAGAAGATCTGTTAAGGTAATTTTGTATATATATTAATATTAATAAATTGTCTGTCTCTTCCTATTTAATATTGCACTGTACCCAGGCTGTTTGTATATGTTGAACCCATACCATGATAGCCTTTGTCCATAACTCTGTAATCTTTTTGTGTGTTGCAAGATGGTTTTGAATGGAATTAATTGGTATTCTCATGATTGTTGATGGGCGTTTTCTCGAACTGTTGCATTAATCCTATTGCAAACTTGTTTCTAAAACTATCATATTTATCTCCTTGGTCTGTCAGTACCTGGCTCGCAGGTTTATTGAAATATTCAGCACTACAGATGTTGCAGGTTTCCTCCTGCCGTAAACTGACAAGTCGTGATATAAGTGAAAGAATCTTGAAAGCGACTCTAGCTCCAACTAAAAAATAAAAAAATAAAAATAATAATATCAGTTTGGGATACTAGTAATTTTCTCTGTGGTGTATGAAATAAACTCAGATTGCTAACTATTATTTCAGAATATACAGTGCCTATCAAGGTGAAATTGTCAAAAGTATTCAGCCTGTATTTGGACCGGGTATGTGTAGTAGGAATGATCCTGCATGCTGTATCATATGTATACATATTGTGTGTATACATTTGTATGCATATATTCTGTATGTATGTATACATACATGTATGCCTATTCTATACTGTACTTTATGCATTGCATATAAATTCTATAAATGAAAATGTATACTTATGTAATATGGTCATTTTGATCAAGACATTTCAATTTTTGCATAACATTTCTTACAATTCAATGTGAAAAGACATTGGGGTATGATTACAATGAAAACAATTCCCTACCGGGTACCCAATTTGAGACCCAAATATATGACGTATCTAATGTTAATTTCAAAGGGAGGTAATAATAATCAGTTTTGATGATAATAATAATAATAATATTTTCATTATATCCTTGTTATAAACGATGTTTGTACATGCTATATTTTTGTTCCTCCAAATGAGGGAATGTTGTGTATATAGTGTATCCATACAATAAAGTTAAAGCACCATGAAAATAGTGTTGTGTTTCTTGTCAAGCTTGTACCATGTACTAATAATGTATCCCATGGGTACAGGATTTTAGATACAAAACGTCGATCCCCAGGCATGTGATACCAAAAGATGTTAATAGACGATAGTTGTTGTTCCCCTGCTTGGCACACAGCATTAAAGGGGTAAAGCAAGAACTGGCCGGTTCGGAATCAGTATGCTGTGTTTGAGTGGGGTATACATGTTTTATCTGCAGCATGTGATGTTCCAAGTGAGCTAGCACTATAAAAACAGTACGTCCGAGCAGTACACATGCATGCGAGCCATGATGGGAGTGAAATGGTACATCTTAGTGGCCGTAAACCCCAAATCAACCAACCAACCAATAAGTGGTGACACTTTCTCTGCTAAGCTCATTAATTTTGTTCTTGGTTGTAATCTCTACTGAGATCTTGCTTACAGTCACTTACTGGTACTGGAAAGTTTACCTGCCCAAAACCTAAGCGATGTTAAGCAAAATATGGGGAATACACACATATATTGCTATTATGTGCACATATTTTACCTCAATAAAAGAATGAAGCTATTCAAATTATTACTTATCTACATGTACTATATCAATACAGATTATATAAAGATATGAGCATGATATGAAGTTGGGATTTAATTTAGTT
Organism: Lepetodrilus galriftensis; assembly: GCA_032361785.1. NCBI lineage: Eukaryota > Metazoa > Mollusca > Gastropoda > Lepetellida > Lepetodrilidae > Lepetodrilus > Lepetodrilus galriftensis. The sequence goes on along the minus strand of JAUTBZ010162965.1, from coordinate 5,746 downwards.
TGTAAGTAATTATCAATTAGTTTTACAAATAATTCCTTTATATAAATATACATCTGTAAAAAATCTAGTAATTTGCTAGCTATGCTACTAGTAGAGTGAATGCATCACCTTTGATAGGGTTAACTATCATTTACAGAAAGTTGTTTTTTCCTCACTTTCTCTCACAATTTGAACATATTTCTTATAACAATAAAGAAGAATTATTTAGTTTCTACATTAATTAAAATAAAGGAAAGGAAAAAAATGATTGAAAAATATATCTGTTTAGATTCTAAATAAATTTAGTTGCCAAGGGACTTAACTCTTTACACGACAAGTTAACCTACATTCCTCCAAGTGGAAAAGAGGATGGTCCGCCATCTTGGACCATATTTCTGCTTAATTCTCTACACTTTCAAAAGGTAATGCGTCCAGTGGGTCCATTTCACGCTCTTGATATGCAACAGTGGGTGGCCGTGGAGTAACATTACGTCATATTTCACGCCAACAGCTTGCAATGCACGCCGCTAATCTCTCGTCGCGCCCCGCAGACAATGAGTTAATGAGACTAGAAGGATAAGGGTTACCCAAGCCACCGCAAGGGTACGAGTTTTAGCAGGGTGTCACAAAACGCTGCTGTCATTTGTAAACAAGACGATGAGAAATGACCATCCCGTTACTTTGGCACGCATGACTTGCACGTGCTGCACATGATTTGACAAGGTTGTGACAACATGCATTGAAATGTGCAGGCACAACTGTAAATAAAGAAATGTATTTATTATTATTATTTCTATAAGCTAAATATTTATAAATTTAATAAAATAACAAAAACATATCGAGTTTTTGTTGTTGTTGTCTTTAGACAATTTATGTATGGTGTAATAAATTTAGATGATGTGAAAAAATACGCAATCTTGAGCATGATTGTTCTGATTTTTCACCAAGTAAATAATGCCCATTAACCACTTAACTCTTTATGTCCCGGATTCTCTATTGTAGATACATTGAAGGAATGTTAACTATGTTAATTATCAAATCTAATTTAAATGATTTACACATGCATGCATATATATAATACAGCAGGCTATCTTATCAGTATTTATCATTATTCATATTTAAAAAAATATTTTTTTTATATAAAGTTCAAATTTCCCCACAAATTTGTAATATTTAATTGTGTCACTGGAATATAATAAATGTATGTATTACAGTATTACAATGATCTCAATCAAAAGTTATCAGTCTTATACTATTAATAACATTCTATAATAAACAGTCATTGATAATCACTAACAATATTAATCTGGACATGAGAATAGTATATACTGTATATACCGTAGATCTATATATAGCTGAGAGTATATATTGGACAAATAAATTGTTTTGATTTTTATTTGTCGTATTATAATTCACTTGACCATATGCTTCAAGTAGATAATATTAACTGGCTTTAAAGGCATAATATCACAGATATTTATGGTTGTTTTGGACTAGTTCTTAGCTATAACGGCATGTCACTTGACATACATAAAATCATGTTTGTACTTCCAAAAACCCTTCCACCGCTGTTTGTTAGACAAATATCCAATGCAACCCCCTGTAGTCTACTGATAGACAACCTGAATAATGGTCGTATTGATATTTTCTTCATTATATATATGCAAGGGGGACATAACTCAGTGGTACGACTAAACATATAATACGCACACAAAACCTTTTCTCGCAAATCCTTCATAGTTCAGTTGATGCTTCCAAAACAAGATGTATAGCGGAACATTCCTCTATTTCATATAAAATATGATTTATTTTGTAACTATCGAGTGTTGGGGATCAAGTACATCATTAAATAACAACTTGTGGATGGATAAATCAAGCGCAATTAGTTTCAGATCGAAATTCATTTGTCCGTTATCCAGGTCTATCAACCGTGATATTATGCATTTAAGGCTACGAATTAAAAGGCTATCTACGATAAAAAAGAATAAAAAATAAATAAAAAATAAAAATACGAACAAAAACAACAAATAAAACGACATAGGATCTAGATCTAGTATGCTGCGCGTGCAGTTGTAATACCGAGTAGGTTCTGTACTGTATAGCTGCCATTCTTCGAGAAAAATATCAAAGACGCTAAAAATATTGACGTTTAAATATCCAAATGTTAAAACGTCTATTTTCATTCACAGTAGCTCTTGAGCATTTTAGCGTTGTACCAGTAGCTTCATATTATTATGATTAATTATTATTATTATTACGTATTGTTTAACATTCTCTAGATATCATATTGTTGACTTTAATTAATGCATATATGTAAATTACCAGGTATGGGACTATTTCAATCTGTACGTCGATGAATTCGGCCTGAGAAAGTACATACAATACAACAAAGAAATAAAATCAGTTACCAAATCTGCGGACTACGAACAGACCGGAAAATGGGACATCCGGGTTCTAGACCACAAGACCGGAAATGAAGAAACGGAGACGTATGACGGGGTACTGGTGTGCACGGGTCACCACGCCAGCAGGAACCAGCCTACGTTCACCGGCGAGGAGGACTTCCAAGGAAAGATAATCCACTCACAGGAGTACAAGGACTGGACAGGGTATGTGGGGAACAGGGTGGTCATCGTCGGTATCGGGAACTCTGGAGGCGATGCCGCTGTTGAGATCAGCAGGGTGGGGCAGGTCAGTGAAACATTCCCGCTGCGACTAAAAACACTTAATTAAATCAACGAATTAATAAAATATAAATGATAATACTGCATACATCGTCATGTATGCACAATACACACATTGGCCTACTTCGGGCTGTTACGCTAGTTTAGCCCGGAAGTGTCATTGCGCATGTCTAGTTGTTGCTAGACAAGCTTTGTTGATTCGTGGCCGTCCTATTCGTGACGTCACTATGACGTCTAGATCCTATACATCTCGTATCGTATACCCCGCCCGGGCTCAATTTATCGACTAATTTGGGAGCCATTGGCAACCAATATTTCACTTATTTAAAGTATTTTAAGTGTTTCTGGCTATGCAGAACATCTTGTACCCTTAAGACTTGACTGTCAGTGCCACTGAAAGTGAGTGACTGCCCGCCCGTTCAACTGCTGTCAAAATAATTATTGATAATTTATTATACCGGGAAATATTCGCGAGACGTTATTTTCGTGGTATTCGATGGTAACATGGTGAATTAACTCGAAGTTAGGTGTCGTTATATGTTTCAGGTATTTCTCAGTACACGCAGGGGTTCGTGGGTGTTAAATAGAATATCAGACGGCGGAATCCCAGTGGACTTTCATAGAACAACGAGACTGACCAATCTCTTTTTCCATGTCCTACCCTCCCAAACACTAGCCAACTTCGGGGAGAAGCTAGCGAACAAACGCATGAATCACGAACTCTATTCTCTCAGACCCACACACAACATTCTAGCTCAGCATCCTATGGTCAACGACGACATGGCCAACAGAATCGCAACCGGAAGCATCAAAATAAAAGCAGACGTCAAACGATTCACGAAAACTGGTGTCGAGTTTATAGACGGGACGGTTGAAGACAACATTGATGTGATAATCGTTGCCACTGGTTACATTTTCGGGTTTCCGTTCATCGAACAGTCAGTGATTGATGTGAAGAAGAACAAAGTCGAGTTGTTCAAGTATATGTTCCCGCCAGATCTGCCCAAACAGACGTTGGCGGTGATTGGTTGCTTCCAACCTCTCGGCGCCATCATGCCCATAGCCGAGATGCAGTGTCGCCTGGCGACTCGAGTTTTTAAGGTAGTACCATACTTAATACATATGCTAAATGTTCCAAGTAAAATCCAATGTTAATTAAGTCCTCTTTAATCGGTTCTTTTAAATTGGATCTTTACGTCCACGCACTATTTACCAGGGGTTAGTCACGCTGCCGTCAAAAGACGAGATGTGGCGAGATGTTCGCGGGAAGCAGAAGACAATGGCGGAAAGATATGTTGAGTCCTCACGACATACTATACAAGTGGACTACGTTCGATTTATGGACGAACTAGCCACACTTGTGGGGTGCCTCCCAGATGTTCGTAAGTATTCAACCAAAGTAAAATAAAATATCTCGAACTAGGTCTAGGATAACATAGCGCACATTTGATTTTAGTTTATATGAGTAGTCCTATATCTGGCCCAGATCGTACGATTTAATTTTTAAGCTAAAATGTTACATGAGGGTTTGTGAAGAAACATTGAGTTCTTAGTGAATACGTTAGGAGAATTCCATGATAGTTGATGTACTATTTATTTTACGTGTATACACAGTTATACTAGTACAGCAATGGCACGATGCACATCATGCGCTAATGCATGCGTGTCATATCATGTGCTTTCAGGTGGATTAATGTTCAGCGACCCCAAACTGGGCCTCGAGTGTTTCTTTGGGCCATGCACCCCATACCAGTACAGGCTGATGGGCCCTGGGGCGTGGCCGGGAGCAAGGGAGGCAATCATGACGCAGACAGACCGGATGAAGTTCCCCCTGCAGTCCCGCCCCCTACCGGAAGGCTTGGATGTCAAACAAGAGTCGTATTGGTTCTTCTACTTGATGATTCTCATTGTTGTGCTGGCGATATCGTACAAGTTCTTCTTATAGAGTTTAAACCTTTGTCATTTTATGAACTGCGCACGAACAGGGAAATGTGGCACGGACTATGGAGTTATCTCACCATGCTTTCCAGAAGGTTCGAATTACTTTACCAGTTTAGCCTCACCTTAGTCCTTGTCAATGACGTTTCATAGCAACTTTTTCGATTTTAAAATGAATTTGGACGTGTTTTTTAAAACAAATTGGTATACAAAAAAAATAAATAAATCAAAAATCATTTAAAATAGAAAATAATTGCTATATGAAACGTCTTTGACAAAGACTAGCCTCACATAATGCCAAATAGAACTGTGATATGACTGGAATACATCGTGAGCCTGCTTACACCTGAACTCTATGCCGTGATGTTCTCATGCAAACGTTATATCCTACGGGGATAAAGATATTTACATATGAAATCCAGATTGAATAAACATTTACCGGTAAGCTGTGAACCGTTCTATCTGGATAGCGGGGTTTGACTGTACATTATGTACGATCTCTGTTGTTGTCAAAATCGAAAAGAAAATATGATTGTTATGTTCTGTCAGTAATAGTCAGCATCATTGAACACGGAAAATAATGAGACTGCATACATTCAGTCATTAGTACTTGTCAACGACATTTCGTGGTAACCTTTTCGATTTTTAAAGATTTCTTTTTACATTATAAATAGAAAAATAATGCCACGAAACGTCTTTGACAAAGACTACGCATACATGTGCATCTGTGATGCTTGGATGCAAACAATCGGAACCTAATAGACCGTACCGGGGTGCATATGCACCCGGTCTCCTCTCGATGTGATCCTAGGGTATTGATCATCAAACTGAGAAGCGGAACCAGTTGATGTCAGGTTGAATATCACTTAAAACTTCATGAAGACCCGACAAGACAATGGAAGCATCGTGTGGAGTCGATTGAGTGTGTGTGGGTGTCGATTGCGTTACGACATGTCTAGTCTTGCCACACCGGTGGAAGATTGCATTCGTCTTTAAAGTTTCAGCATATTTCTTTTAAAACAACAGTTATTGCCAATATTGGTAAAACTTCCGGGATGCATGAACAGCCAACTTAAAGGCATAATATCACAGATATTTATGGTCGTTTGGGACTAGTTCTTAGCTACAACTGCAAAATACATTCA
>JAUTBZ010162954.1:0-10834 GCA_032361785.1 Lepetodrilus galriftensis | reverse complement strand
CTGCGAGCACCGGCTGGTACTGACAAGACCAAAGATGATAACTGCATTGCCACTCTACAGTCAGTGCATCCTATCAATATCGCGTCAGAAAGGTAACTTTCGCTTTAAACCTGACCTGTCAACCATGCAATGCATTGGACCATGTACCGACATTTGTTAGGGTAGTACAAAATAAAAAAATAACTGATTCTATCAATTATTTTTCCAGAGATAAGAACCATGGGAAGTTGCTGCTCTCTTTGTTTTCACGCATCTCCGCAGCCCACAGTAGCCGAGTAGGCTGCCATCAGATGCTAGATATCCCACCAACTGCTCTGCTCTTGCATCACTATGCAGCAAGCAATGTGAAATTACTGACGTAATTTAGCTTTGTTCACAGTGTACGTACTTGTATCAAGATTAGGATTAAGTCAAAATACTGAATATCCTACTTGCTGTCCTCCCTATACTCGCAATAGCTGAGTACAAGAACGTGGGGCTGGACGTTGTGTTGTGTGTGGTGTCGTTTGTGGAAATCTCAGTTGTCTCCCTTGAAGGTGTTGTGGAAATCTCAGTTGTCTCCCTTGAAGGTGTTGTATCTTCAGGTTTAGTGGTTGGTTCACTAGTTGGTTTGGTAGTTGGGGTAGTGGATGGAGTTGTTGTTGGTGGTGGTGTAGTGGTGGTCGTGGTGGTCGTGGTCGTGGTGGGGGGGGCGGGGGTGGTGATAGGCGCGTCACATTTCACTGATACTGTGGGTGATGCTACACCTGTATACCACAAATTAATTAAGTTTATCATTAATGCCAATGCTTAGATTTCCCAATAATAGGCTTATCTACATGTGACCATTAATACTATATATTACGACAATCAAAGAACATAAAATAATGTGCCCCTCACTTGACTGAGCTGTGATGGCCATGCAGTAGTTCTTTCCTGTAGACGGCGTGGTCTTGATGTAGTCGACGCTGTATCGGTCCTGACTCGACGTCTTGATCACTGTGCCGGACTTGAAACAGTCGAAGGTGACCTCATTGTTGGGGGAGATTTTAAAGACTACACTGGTGCCACAGCTGAATCTGTCCGGAGCGGCCAGGAGACTGACGCTGAGACTGTTGGCTGTGGTGCTCAGCTTGCAGCTGCAGTTCAGCTGGTGGAAGGGAACATCTGAGGTATCCAGAAAGACGTTGTTGCCGCTAACGTAGTCATCCGAGCACATCTTGGCAACTGGAATTGAAGAAAGGTTCTTAATTAGTAATTACCTCCAGTGAAAGAAATTCACACTAGCAGATATTACATAGTGTCTGTTATATTTACTCATATCACCCGTTTAAATGTTTGTTTATTGAATACTATGGATAGGTTCCTACATTCCAACTCCTCTAATTCCTGTCTGTACACAACCTCCTAGCACCTACATCTATCTGAATCCCAGAATCCCACCTACATTTTACCTACACTATCCACTTTCATGCCACCAATATACAACCTAACATTTGCAATCCACATACGGGGTATACAAACTGCACAAGACACCTACATGTATGTACCCATGTACCATTCACACATCTACATATCATCTCCAACCCACATGCACTCCAACCTACATCTCACCTACACATAACCTGCACTGCTTCCACACATGCAAGTCACCTACAGTAACACACAACCTAAGGATACACCTTACCTACACCTCATGTACATCTCACATACACCCCACCTCACATATGTACCTCACTGACACCCAGTCAACCCTCATCTACACCTCATCTACACCTCTTATACCCACCTACATCTTACCTATACCCAACCTAAATGTGCACTTCACCTACATATTCAGCTCACATATGTACCTCACCAACATCTCATGTACATGTAACAGGGTAGTTAATTACAAACATCAAAACATGCACTGTAATATCCCATACATCTCACCCACACCTCACCCACACCTCACCTACACCTTACTTACACCAACCTCCACCTCATAGATTCCAGATACACCCTACATACACCTCACCAACAACCCATATCTACACTTCACATATACCTCACCACCACCCCACTACCTACATACATACGCCTTACTTTAACTTGCCTACATCTCACACCTCACCTCACCACCTACACACGCTACACTACATCCACAGACTACCAACCTCCACCTCACCACCGACACACGCTACACTACATCCACAGACTACCAACCTCCACCTCACCACCTACAAACACTACACTACATCCACAGACTCCCAACCTCCACCTCACCTCACCACCCAGAAACACTACACTACATCCACAGACTCACAACCTCCACCTCATCACATACAAACACTACACTACATCCACCGACTCCCAACCTCCACCTCACAGTAGACAGTAGACCTACACCATGAGCCTGAGCCTCAGGTAAGGGAGTCCACTTCTTTAAGGTTCATACACTACTGTAGACATAATATCTCTATTATCTAATAGCTATGGGGACGGGTGGTAGAGCAATGGTAGAATGTTGGAATTGGGAGTCGAAGACCCGAGTTCAAATCCTGTCACGGGAGCCTGGTATCAATGTTTGCAAACATTTCCGACCTCACCATCTACAAACACTATACTACATCCACCGCCTCCAAAACTCCAACCCACAGTAGGTCTACACCATGAGCCTGAGCCTCGTACAGGTAAGGGAGTCCACCTCTTTAAGGTCCATATCACTACTGTGTGCAATGTTAATACTTAAGGGGTCAAGTGCTAGCACAATGACAGAAGTTTGGACTTCTGAGCCACAGCGAGGCTCCAGGTTCAAATCCCATTCAGGGAGCCTGGCATCAGTGTTTGCAAACATTACCTGTCTGACAAGACCATGAAGCTGCACTGTCTGTACTGTGGCAATGCAGTTGTCATACTTAGTTCGTCAGTACCAGCTGGTGCTCGCAGGTTGACTGCAACATTCAGTGCTACAGATGTTGCTGGTTCACTCATCCCATAAACTCAAAAGCCGTTATTTGTTAATTTATTTTGAAAGCGACTCTAAACCCCAATTTAAAAAGGAAATAATTAATAAGTGATCAATACTATATATGCTATTGATCGTGGATTATCATGTCAGGTCAGTTTACAAACAACAGTCAATATGTCGTATCGACCCGGCTGACAAGACAGGGTGATCAGCATGACTGACGTTTGCTCCTTGTCAGGGAAATAATCTTTATGCTGAACAATTGTTCTAAGTATAGAGTGCTGTCAACACTGTCCAATCAATAGCGTCTATGTTACTGCACGAGGCATTACTGTGCGGGGCACTGGCAATGTATGTTCATGTTTAACAGTGAGGAGGTTTGTAGATTAAAACAAATACATACAGCTTTAACACAAGTGGAGATAATCCACTTACCTTGAGGTAACCCACCAGGACAGGAACCGCCTACAAGTACAAGATACAGATATTTAAATACAGAATATTTAAATTAATATTATTTTTTTAACATTATTAACCCTCTCCATGCTGAAGGTGACTTAAGTTGCCCGATCACATCCAAAAATAAGCAAGTCTCTGAATAGGATATCAGTGAATTTTTTAGGTTTTTAAGAATTAAGTTAAATGTACATGAATATTAAGTTTAACTAATTCTTTATGTCAAATGCAAACTTGTATATATAGTTTAACCCTATCCATGCTGAAGGCAACCATATATGCCATAAAGAGCAGTGTATGTGCTTAATCCAGCAGGAAGAGGGTTAAAGGAGGCACTTTCCGTTATTAATAACAACATACAGGTACTATTTACATGTACAAAAAATGGAAATACATGTTTAAATAAAATTATGGAAATGTTGGCAATGCAAAATATTAACGGAAATTTCTTTACACATGAATTTGATGTGCTCATTAATCTAATTAATTATTTAATAGAAAATATTATTTCCCTGGGTGTTTATTATTCCCATGCATTTGAATCTATCAGCAATCAACCGTATTGTATGCACTAGACAGAAATAACAATAGTACTCTTATTAGACAATACCCCCATTTGGAGGGACTGTCTCGGGTACATCATGTACATTTGTTATGAAAGCTTTCCTATATTGAACAATCTAGGTTAGTGTCAATCATGAATTATTCATGTGATAATGACCGTCGTGGATATATCATTGACTTCCTAAGTATGAGAGTCCCAATGGGGGTTCTTGTATCTTAAATCAATTTGTATGTATGATATAGGTTAAGTATGGTATTGTTATGTCTGTGGGTGCTGGTATCTTGCTGGTATCTTGCTGGTATCCACAGACAGATGCACTGGCATAATGAGTTAGGGGTCAGAGTTCATACCACCTGGTAGATGCACCATAGTGTATGTACCACATTAATTGGATTATGAATAAGAAATGAAAGTTTGATTGAAAACCCATGTAGGGTATATTATTAGCTGTTGCCACGGTTACTATCAAATGGAGTAAACAATTGCAGGGACTGTTTTCATTGTGCGTTAAATTGTAGATAAACTTGATACTTGATGTAGATGAAAAGGTCTTTAAAACAGTATTTAGTAATTAGATAAAATCATTTATACCTACTGTTTTACATTAGAAGTAGAATGATGATAGTTATCAGTATCTGACAGATTAGAATAGTTGACTAGATGTTGGATTCAATTTTATATAATTTTATTAAATGTATGTTGCATTTTCTATCAGTTATAGGCTATGTTATTCCGCATTGGCATTATTATATTCCCAATGGTGCAAATAGTACATGATACTATAGTCTATCCATGATTTTAAATACAGCCGCCATTTTTGTCCATTGGAAATCTGTCGATTATTCTTCATGAATCTACAGGAACGTACAATTTTGAAATTCATCATTTGAGATAGTGTGGACTTGGAACATTTCAAACTGCAGTGTACCACCATTCACATAATTTTATTGAAAAAGATCTTGACTACAGTCAGGACCGAACTCGAGACTTCTGGCTACGATTTCTACGCTCTACCACCTGAGCTATACAGGCTACAAATAATGTAACCAAACTTCATAAAGTCTTTTGAAAGAGTCACAGTTATCCAGCAACAGCACGTGGTTTCACGACGTGTTCATGCACCGTGCATGGCACATGGTGTATGCGTGTCTCACGACGCACACGTGCAATATTTGTGCTGTATTTTAAGTCAGATAACATCCTCGTAACAGACAATTCGTGAAAAGCAATTTATCAGATCATTCTTTTAGGATGTTATCCTATACAGAAACCATAGCAGGGTCTAGTAGTGGACACGAGAGCTTTGAGAAATGATACACCTAACACGTCACGTATACAGTATAGCTTACCCAGCAATTTAAGGCTGAACTACTCTACCATGCTTGTGGAATAGCTTTCAGTAATGAATCCATCATACAGCCTCTTACCAGTTTAGACAACATAAATTTGATTGAATTGGTGCTTTAGGTCACAGAGGAAATATTTCACCCATAGGTGACAGATAATCTAAAACCAAGCCAAGCCTAGCAAATCTTGATAAACATTCAATGCAAGTAGAGGTTCTAACATAAATAACGTTTTATAAATTATAGCATATTAATATCATACCAGATTTAATCCCGAAAATGTTCTTCCCAATATTTGCTATGATTTTGTTTTTTGATGGATTTAATGCTTAATATTACTGTGGGAATATTTCACCCAGCAACTACTATACTGTAAAACGGTTTTATTTAACGGCTCGCTATTTTCACATATTCCCGATTTGTTAAATTCACGTTGTCCAAGTTTGTCAAAATACTTCTTTTTTTTGTCACTTAATTCACCCAACTTGTATCCTACACGTAGGCTAATCTGTTAAAATCGCATGTGCTATTTTCACTGTTTTGAGACTAGAGTGTTACTAGCACAAACCGTGTTGTCGGCAAATCAGATTTGAAACATCACTGCACTCACTCGATGGTCTGCATGGGCAGAGTGGGTTCCCATTCTATACTACGGTGTATTTATCAACTACTGACCTATTATTCATGTTTCTTAAATTCACGATCAAACAAAGATCGGGAATTTCGTGAAAAATACAGACTCGCGAATTATACCCGTTTTACAGTATTTGCTTTGGGCATTTATCTTATTAAGTTGTTAATGCCAATCACACGTTCAGCAGGATTTGCTTACACACCTGAAATCCCCTTAAGCTGTGATACACGGCTTCCGTTGTGTTTGTGTTAGAGCTGGCAGGCATGTCAAAGTTCTAGCCTTACCCCTGGCTCAGTTAATAGCACAGAAATAACGTGTCCATTAAACTGATGAAAGGTTAACTTTTGAGAAACTGACGAATAATTATCAATTGTCTTACGATAACTAATTGTAAATGTTGTGAAGAATATTGTGTGAAACAGATCCACTGCCAATCTTGGATTTCGATCTCGAGTTGCTGGATTGCGAGTTCTACCAACCCATGCCAAAGGTGTAACCCCGCTGGCCGAAATCAGTAGAAGGATCCAATGTTCACACCCAGTTACACAATCATGTTCTATGTATAATTATCTCCCAAAAGAAAGAGCAGTAAGACAGAAAACAAGTATTTCTACACTAACAATTTCAACAGATTTCGACAAGGGATAATTCATTTGGTATCCTGCATAGAAAATGTAAACAATCATTAGATAGTGATTTATGTCACACAATGCCTCAGGTCACACAATGCCTCAGGTCACACAATGCCTCAGGTCATACGATGCAACACACCACCTGATCCACGACTTGATATAAACCACACTGGCCATGTGTAAAACTTACAGTCTCTCTGTGACATACAATGTGACATACAATGTGACATACAATGTGACACAGGGCCTGACACATAACCCGACATGAACTCACAGTCACAGTGTCTCTATGAAAGTAAAACAAGAAGTACACGCTGGCATCATAATGCACTACCCACATACACACACACACACACGCAGAGCGGCTTCAATGACTGGTCCCAATGTACACAACACTGGTCAATGACATCTTCTATCAGTCCTGCTAACCCCACCTGTCATGAATGGGGAAATACCCGCTTACAGCTAATCCATACATTAACTGCCACTCCTGTGTACAAATGTCCTCACAGAAAACCAATACCCCCACTGAACATCCACGGCCAAAAAAACACAACACCACCGGGAGGTACGTTGTTCTACCAACTGCCTGAGAGACTACACTTCCTGGAACCCCCAGACAAACAAAATGGAACATGACAGGCTATGGAATATACTCACATGTAGCGGAACAGTCGGAATACGCTCACATGTAGCGGAACAGTCGTGTGATCACAGTTGGAAATCACACGTCGATAAAGTGCATCCATCGCAACATTTCACGCGGGAGACGGGAGGCGGGAGTTGGCTGACACCCTGTCTTTCTCCGACCCACGTGGGCGACCCTCCGATATCCGCGGCACAAGTCAGTTACACTCCATGAATCAATGCTGTCTGTTTCAGTGAATGGTAGTACAAGTTATCTATAGCCCAGGCGCTGGGTGCTCGCTTGCTCTCGCCACTCACAACTACAAAGGGAGCCGCTGAGCCCATGAGGAGCAGGCAGACAACAGCCTATGACCAGCCCAGCAATGACTGACTTATTTGTTGTGGTCAGTGGCCCTGACCCTAAATGATCCCTGCCTACGGGGGAGGAGGAGTAAGAGAGGAGGAGGGAACAGGGAGGAGGAGGTTGGAGGGTGGGTGTTTGTTACAGTTACCAGCAGATGGAGCAAATGTACTGCCCTGATGTAACTAGTCCATTTGAGTGTGGAAATAGCACTACCCTTGTTTCAAATAGTCTATAGGTTGACTGACCAGGGCAAGGTGGGCTACACTATTAGATTGGGAGATAGAGATGGTTCAAGGCCCTGTAGCTTGGTGGGCTACAGGGATTGAGAGGTGAGGGAGGTTCAAGGCCCTGTAGCAAGGTGGGCTACATGGATTGGGAGACTGACAGAGGTTCAAGGCCCTGTAGCAAGATGGGATACATGGATTGGGAGACAGAGAGGGAGGTTCAAAGCCCTGTAGCAATATGGGCTAAATGGATTGAGAGACAGAGAGGGAGATTCAAGGCCCTGTAGCTAGGTGGGCTACATGGATTGGGAGATAGAGAGGGAGGTTCAAGGCCCTGTAGCAAGATGGGCTACAGGGATTGGGAGACAGAGAGGGAGGTTCAAGGCCCTGTAGCTAGGTGGGCTACATGGATTGGGAGACATTGAGGAAGGTTCAAGGCCCTGTAGCAAGATGGGCTACATGGATTGAGAGACAGAGACGGAGGTTCAAGGCCCTGTAGCAAGATGGGATACAGTGATTGAGAGGAGAGATAGAAAGAGAGAAAGAGAGAGATAGAGATAGAGATAGAGATAGAGATAGACATAGAGATAGAGAGAGATAGAGAGAGATAGAGAGCGATAGAGATATAGATAGAGATAGAGAGATAGATAGAGATAGCGATAGAGATATATATAGAGAGAGATATATATAGAGAGAGATATATATATATATATAGAGAGAGATAGAGATAGAGAGAGATAGAGATAGAGAGAGATAGATATAGAGAGAGATAGAGATAGAGAGATAGAGATAGAGAGAAAGAGATAGAGATATAGATAGAGATAGAGAGAGATAGAGAAAGATATAGATAGAGATAGAGAGAGAGATATAGAGAGATAGAGATAGAGATAAAGAGAGAGAGAAAGAGATAGAGAGAGATAGAGAAAGAGATAGAGAGAAGAGAGAGAGAGCGAGAAGAGAGAGAGAGCGAGAGAAAAGAGGTCATCAGGTCATGTGGCTACAAATGCAGTGTTTAGTAGAGATTCAAAAGGTTATTGACTGCAATAACAGGTGACTGATGAGGGGAGGGCAGGGCAGGGCAGGGTGGGGTGTTATGGCTACAGATACACAGTGTTTAGTTTAGTAGAGATTCAGAAAATAATGTACTGTACAAATTCTATACATTGGCAAGTAATAATATATAATGGACTACTACTGTGGAAGAGTTAAGCCAACTAGGGTTAAATAACACCTGGATACTAACACATGGGTGGGTGTGTGTGTGTGTGTGTGTGTGTGTGTGTCTGTGTGCGTGCGTGCATACGTGCGTGTGTGTGTGTGTGCTCGTGTGTGTGTATGCGTGCGTGCGTGCATGTGTGTGTGTGCGCGCATGTGCATGTGTGTGTGTGTTTGTTCTAGATCAATTGTTAGTGATGAATTGGTCTTAAAGAAGCTGTTGAATAAATTGAGGCCGATTATCGACCCATGTGGACCAAGGGGCAGTTAAGGTCAAGGGGAGATGTTCATCTTCGGTTGGTGAATAAATAAGCCATGTATATTCTATACAAAGAATAAAATTAAGTTAATTATTGGCCTGTGAATGAATCAACTATGTACATACAAAAACAAACAGGCCAATGCAAGTCAGGTAAACCTGTTTTTCAAAATGATTATTAATTGTGATGAATAATTATTTATCATGCATTATTCATGATAGGTTGTCACATGTTTTACATACCGGTAAGTGAATGTTCACAATGAACATCTACGTCCATAGAACATGCTTAGTGGAACTTAAAATATAGCCACCATTTTGTGTCCAATATAAATCTGCCAGGATTTGGACATTTTGGTAGGATGATATCCTATATATTTTAAACCACCATTCTGTCTAAGTACAACAGTGCATAGATCACATATTAAAAGACATCATAAATTTGATACAGATCAAGAGAAAGAAAATGAATAATAAATTTATTACAAAATGTAATCATGTTACAGCTAGAGTGAAGTCCTGGGACTTCGGACACTTTTCAGTGGTGGTCCTGTCTATTGCTAATATAAGACATGGCAAATAACTATAAAATATAAAATAAATAAAGTTGTACAAAAATATTAATCCTTAAAAGATAAATGAGTATGATATTCTAAATGTCGCGAATTTCATGAAAAGTATCAGAGAACGTGGCTCATTGATGGCCCCATTTCCAAATAAATTATATTGAATAAATATTAGTATTGATCTGTCAGCAATGAGTTGCTCTGTGGGTCCACATTAAGCTGTGTACGATTGACCCCCATGAGAAAGCATACATCAACTGAGGGGCAGTGCCAGCTGGTTATGGTAAGAAATGAAATTGACTTGAGGAAAATCTGGATGCAGAACATTATGTCAGTATTGGGTTTAAATGCAGTGATCAAATTAATAGGGGGTCCGGGGTCATTTGAAAATCTGCAATGTTAAAGGTATCTGTGTGACCCCCTGAAAAGCACAGATTTTACCACCTTTAACATTGGGCCTATGGAGAATGACCCCCTCATTATTTTCATTATTTCTAAGACTGAAATGTATATTAATATCTGTGCTTGTCTTTAAAGGCATACAATCTTAGATTTTGATTGCAGCAATTAACCAAATATGAGTTATAAATGCAAAGTATATACAGTCACCCCTTCGATAGTCTGGTTCCCCCGGTATCCAATCAGTTTTAACTTGTAACCAAACACTTTACTATATAAATTGTCTCGATAATATGCCGATTCATAAAAAATGCAACCAAAGTGCGAAATTAACAGTAGATTGCTCCGTTAATCTGATCGGCTTCGTTCATCCAACCGGCTTCATTCATCCGACCGTCTGACTGATCATGCCAATCTAGCGGTCGCGAGAAACGATTCAGTGACTGACAGGATGGACTTAACTGTTTGTTTTGTTAACACTTTATGACCTAGTGAAACAGGGCCCGGTTGTATGAAACGCTAATGCTCCATTAACGTATCATTAAACATCCATTAACTAATGTGACGTTACGCTAGCACTGAAAGTCAATGCAGGAATAACGGCTAATGACGTCA
>JAUTBZ010162943.1:0-10834 GCA_032361785.1 Lepetodrilus galriftensis | reverse complement strand
CACTTGGAAGATATTCTACATTTGGATTTTAGGAAGTCTTCGTAATATAGGTAATCTGGTAGTTACATTATATTATTGTTAGATAGAAGACTATATCATGTGGACAGACAGCCAAATCTGCCAATGTAAATGTTACAGACTATTTTAAAGTCATTATACAGTGTCATACATGTATTACGTATTATGTGTATTTGTTGATATACCATAGGTATTATAACGCGGGTGCCATGTCATGTACCCCAACTTCCGTGTTATATCGAGGGAGCACTATAGTTTGGAAGTAATCCGATGACGGATAGCTGCACACCCAACGATTACAAAAATACAGAAATCGTGGCACGCCCTCTCAGGCTGTTAACACACATACCATATATTATTGGTCATAGAGCCATACTGGGCTATAAGCCCAATCCCCTTTTGGAGTAGATGGGCCTATTCTGGGGTACAAACCCAGAGCCTTCTCTGCAACTTTTGTTTTCCTTAACAAAAGAAATCTAGGCCCTACTAGCCTACACAAGATTTTTACTCGTAAGCCGGAAGGAGATAATAAGTTCTAAGCGGAAGTCTATTTTGGATCTTTCAGTGTACAGCATCTAGAGTAGGGCTGAAACGGGTACTCGAGTACGAGTCGGGTACACAGGGCTCTACATTAACATTTTGAGGCACCTGTCCCTGTGTCCTGTCGGACATGTAACTACTGTGAAAAGGGCCTGTTAATCTAGGCTATTTCACATGTCCTCCGTAAATTCTACCTGGCCCGGACAGGCAGACAATCCTTACTGTCGAGCCCTGGTACATGTACTCCTCAAGTAATAAAATGATACTCAAGTACGCGAAAGTGATTTCCCCTTTGTAATGAACAATGGCTGACATATAGGTTTTAACATTTAAAATTAATTTGTTTTTCGAAAGCTTTATAGACCTACTATAGGTGTTTATTTGGCTGTCTCAGTTACAACAAATCCAGGAGAGATAATTAGGAACTTCCAAGTATCAATGTGCTCAATGAGATTCTAATTTCTATGTTGTTTTAACACGATCAAGTATTGCGAGTTGATTACCTTCGTACATCAAATTGTGTACCAAGATTATGTAATATTGACCAGCTGGTAACTCAAAGGTATATTCAGAGTTGGTGGTTTTATCGACATCGATATTATACATCTATTGATTGATGTTTGTTTTTCTAATATGTATGATCATGATGACATTACTATGTCCACCACATGAGCGAGAGTAGAGAAGTGATAAATATTGACAAAATGGTAACGTAAACTGTGAATATCTCTGGAAATATTCAATTGATTAAGGCGCTCTAACACAGATCAGGGTTAGAAGTTCCCACTCACCAGGCGGCCAGATCCATTTCTCGTAATGTTAAAGGTATCCTACGGGCGAGTAGAAATTTCATGTTTTGTCTAAATCTTACATCTAATCGTGTAATTGTCATATGATGCCAATTGAATAATTTGGCTATGTCTGCCGGAAATGCTGTCTGTTAAAAGACCTATGACTTGGTTTCGCTGATTATTCCAAAAGTCTAGGCATCATAGATTTCTAACGATCAATGTTAGCTAAAGTAATGTGATAGATTCTCAAATGTGCTATTGTGTAAAGGAACATTTTGTAAGAGAATCTCTGATTACCATATTATCACGACTTTGAGGCGAAAAATACACATTTTTCCATTTGGCCATTTGGCACAATTGTCACGTGTCATTGCATTAAAAACAGTATTGAAACACATAAAGGTCACGATTGTAAATAACACAATTGCACTTCCAAATTAATAAATGACGAAACGAAACATAGCCCCCATGTCAATTTTTTGTCATGTAATCATGGATGGACATTCCTAAGGGAATACATGTTTTTTTGTAAGCATTTGTTGTTTGTATCACTATTCAGACTAGTAAGTGTGTTCCTGATTCATTTTATGACAGTATAAATTCAAGTAACAATATTCTATTCTTTTTTACTCAATAGATTGATGACGACGAAAAGACTGACTGAAGCTAGCCAGGAGACGGATGAAGTAGATGACAATGCTGACTCTGTACCAGACCACGTACCGGAAGATAAAGTAGAAGAAGTTCCTGGAGATGGCCCTGCAGAGGTTGATCCTGCCACTAGTGAACGTGCCACTGTTCAAGATGATAACGTGAGTACACCAACAGGCAGTGACGAAGAGTCATGTTCGAAGGATGAACTGTGCAAAGATTCTGATGAACATGGTGTTGATGCAGAAGAAAGCCAACCAATGGATAAATCCATAATGAACGAAGGAAGCAGTAACGGCAACGAGTCAGAAATCATGGAAAAGACATCTGATGCCTTGTCAAACGACTCGGGAGATGGCAATAGAAGAAGTGAGAGCAAAGAAGTCTGTGTTGCTGACATTGTCAAAGCATGCCTGGACAGCATCGTGGAAAGAGTCCTCCTTGTGGGGAGTGGTGATGAGAGTAAGAACTCCACAGATGACGAGAACAACGACGTTTCACACGAACAAGCAAGGAGACCAATCTCAGAAGTCCAACTGGTTTCTAATCAACATTCTGAAGAAAGTGAAGTTGAAATTATTCAAGGATGTTTAGACCATATCTTGTCCATGGTGGTTGACATCTGTGAGGAGGATACACCAACTGAACAACATGGAAAACATCCAGTCGTGTCTGTACCAGAGGATCGTGAAGCTTCTACAGGATCTGATCCCAACACAATAGCTGCAGAGCAAGAAGATGCACAATCAGTACTGAATAGTGATCAATATGAAGCTTTTATCGATCTCACCAAATTACCCGAAAAGCAAACGTTTGGTCTTAATGAACATGACAAGCGACCAACAGCTGAGAATGATGTGCTTGAAGATCAAAAGGAAATGGAATGTCAAGGTGAAGATTGTCAGATTGTTATTGACCAAATGGAGATGAACTCGGAGAAAATTGGGGTCGTGGACATGACGACAGTAGAAGAATTTGAAGCACAGAAGTTGCAAAGTTCACAAGAATTTGCAGCACCACATGCACCTCAGAGTGTTGCGAAACCACTTGAACAGAATGACACAGACATTTCAGACAAGACAGTAAAAGAAGACAGCACATCGTCACATTCGCAAGCTCTTCCAAGAAATTCCAAAGTCTCTGGTCTTGAGAAAGGCAGGATTTCAATAGGCTATTCCAAGAGGAAGGACAAGTACAAGTGCTTTCTTTGTCATGAAATAGGAACTGGAAGGAAATTTGAGGAGCATGTAATGCTGCATCTGCTTTGGAAACCTTACAAATGCCTATACTGTTCTCAATTCTTTATCACTAGAGCATCCATAGGAACACATGTGTCAGAGAAGCACACAGGGCAGCTACCGAAATGTGGACTGAGGGCAATCAAAAAGGCCAAGCAGTTTTTGGCAGAAGCACACAAGAAAGGAACGTGTGAATACCTTTCAGAGAAGCTGAATGATATGTACTGGACCTGTATGCGGAGGAAGAAATCTGACGGAATGGGTGGAATGGAAGACTTTGAAGAAGATCAGGATGCTGTCGATGGTAAAAATGTCAGTTGTGATTATGTGGATCCAGTTAGTCCAGGTGAATCAATAAGTGTAAATGAGATACAGCCGCGATCAGAGGATTTTGCAATCAAGACGTCGCCGAGCACTTCAACTATCCATACCAAGTCGATTGATGCTATCGCTCCCATTATTGTGCCAGATGCTGACGATATTGCACCTTTAGAACCGCCAGAAGCGACGACCAGTGTGTGCCCGATTCAGAGGAAACAACTATCCAATCGTGCCACGATTATGGATGACACCATACCCATTATAGTGCCAGACACTGATGATGCAGCTTTAGAATCTCTGGAAAAGAAGACCAATGCGGTGACTTATCCACTTCTGATGTCTACAATTAATGATCCCATTGAAGATGGTGCAACCTTGGAATATCCTGTAAAGAAGAGCAATACACCAGTCTCTTCTATTCTGGTGCAACAATTATCTACTCCACGTAAGGAATCCATTATGCAAATCATAGTGCCAGACACGGACGATACTGCAACCTTAGAATCACCAGTAAAGAAGACCAACATATTAATACTGAAGGAACAGCCATCACACGCTTTTGAGCGTGTTGCGAAAGTTGTTCCCGTACAAAGAGACAGGCCAACTGCTTCTGCCTCTGCTTTACTTTCACCTCAACAGCTAACAAGTGTCTCTCAGATTCAGAGTCCAGTTCACCAACTGACAATTGCTTCTCACATTCAGAGCCCAGCTCAACAACTGACAAGTCCAATTTACCAATTAACAAGTGCTTCTCAGATTCAGAGTCCAGCTCAACAATTGACAAGTGCTTCTCAGATTCGGAGTCAAGTTCACCAACTGACAAGTGCTTCTCACATTCAGAGCCCAGCTCAACGACTGATTCAGAGTCAAGTTCACCAACTGACAAGTGCTTCTCACATTCAGAGCCCAGCTCAACAACTGATGAGTGCTTCTCAGATTAAGAGTCTAGCTCAACAATTGACAAGTGCTTCTCTGATTCAGATCCGAGCTCAACAACTGACAAACGCTTCTCAAAGGAGTCCAGTTCAACAACTGACAAGTGCTTCTCAGATTCGGAGTCCAGCTCAACAACTGACAAGTGCTTCTCAAATTCGGAGTCCAGCTCAACAACTGACAAGTGCTCCTCAGATTTGGAATTCACCTATACTGACCAGCGTTTCTCACATTCTGAGTCCGGTTCCAGTTCTAACTACAGCTGTCCTACCTCATCCCCAGGCGCCTAAGAGTGTTCCAACGGGTAGCTACATTATCCTGTCGGGAAACCAAATGATATTGCCATCAACGTTTGTGCCCAATGTTCAATTACAAACTTCTTGTATACAACCAAGGCAAGACATGAATGTCATACGTGTGCCTATGCCATTGGCTGGACAAGCTACAGTGACTGTGAACCAAACACCTCCACCAAACCAGGTCCAATCATTAACTATCCCGGTCAGTCAACAATACAAAAAGGACATCATTATTAAGAAAGTTAATCATCCTAAGAAATTTTCCATATGCATAATGAATGATTATTTCCTGTGCAACCTGTGCAAGTCCAAATTCGCTCAGGAATCTACTTTCAGGGCCCATCTCTGGAATCACATCCATATGTGGAAATTGCTGTGCTCCTTTTGTTCTTCGTCAACAAGTAAAAAGGGTTGGAAAACTCTCAGTTGTAGCAAGACCGATGACTACATCGAGAAACTGAAAAGAGATAAAGTTGCGATGTCGTCTGTCGTCGAAGTTCACTTGGATGACGAAGATAGTGGCGACAAACAGGGAGAAGCACACAGCCAGCAGAGAAACATGATCGAACAGCAAGCAGCCTCGCAGGCATCTGTAGATAAGCCAGAGATGCACGTTGAAGAGGCAATCTCGGTGGCAAGCAGTCGAACTGTAGAACATATTGCAGATGAGGCTTCTGTGACTGCAAGAGGAGATGGTGGCTGTCATTCTGGAAAGACTAAGGCTGTGAGTATTCTGTTGAGCGAAGGAGCACATTCTGAAGGAAACCAAGATCAAGCTGAGTATGGCCCTGGAAATGCAAGAGCGATGATAATATCAGAGAATCAACCTCTTCCAAGTCATCAATACATTATTACTGCAGCAATCAATGTAGCCTCCACACAATCAGAGTTGCCCAGTGAAATACTGCGCGTTCAGAAGACTGCAAGCGAAAGCAAGGATTTGAATGTTCTACAGTCGGATGTACCGCCCATGCAGGAGACTGCAAGCCAAAGCAAGGATTTGGATGTTCTACGGTCGGATGTACCGCCCATGCAGGAGACTGTAAGCCAAAGCAAGGATTTGGATGTTCAGCGGTCAGACAAAACAGTTGGCAGCACAATTTCACAGGAATCGTCTTCCACTGAACCAACTAGGCCCAAGTTCTATGCATGTGGAGCAGCATGCGGATATTCCACACTGTTTGGGACCGAACTTAAGAAGCATGTTGACGAATGCAAATGGCCTGGCGCATTGCTGTGCAGTCACTGCAAGTTCAAGGCCGACAGTCCAGATGTGTTGGTGAGACACATGGGAAAACACTATCTAGCTCATCTCCCTGGCGTTGCAGTCTTCCAATGTTCCGTGTCTTCATGCAATTTTGCCACTAACATTCTGCAGGGATTCGTCCATCACTTAAGGAATGTACACCCGAATCTGGACAGGTACACATGCCACTTTTGTGATGAATGCTTCACTGAGCCACAGCCCTTGCTCAGACATCTGCATTCCAATATATTGCATGTTGTGAACTGCAAGTACTGTTCTGCCAAAGACAGCAACAAGGCTGTGATCATTAAACACATCATGGAATCTCACCCAGAAAAGTCCAAGGTCACAAACATGGTCAAGCAGCTTTTATGCAAGGACAGAAAAGAAAACGCAACAGCAAGTCGATGTGTGCTGGAGGCTCATGCAACTCTGCAAGTTACAGTACCTACCAGCCTTCCTACAAGTTATGATGATTCCAGAGCAGATCATTTCTCCGACATAAGTCATCCTTTGCCAAGAGGACATGCAGGGTCCCAAATAACGGGATCAAATCGGCCCACAATGCTATCTGCATTTATTCCCACAGCAGGAATTGTGACAAATACACCCATCATTGATCAAACAGCTTCACAGAATACTGCAAGAAAGAACGTATCTCATCCATACAAAGTAACCTGTTGTTCAGAAACATCTCTTTCTTGTCAAATTTGCAGTTTCGTTGGAAAAACTGAAAGTGAGCTGAATGTGCATGCTTCAAAGCACAAAGCGAGGCCATCTCCAAGAATGTTGTCCTTTTCTTGTCCTGAGTGTCCTGAAGATTTTAACATGATAGACAGTTTTCAAACACACTTGAAAAAACATAATGAAGCAATTGCTTATGATGTCTCTTGCTGCCGGATATGTCAAATGGAGAAAGGCAGCAGACAAAATGTTCTGAACCACATCAAGGCGGTCCATAATCCTATAGGCGATGGCCGTGAGTTTGTACAAAGTGTTTTCAAAACTTCAAACTCTGACGTGGTTATGTGTTCCTCTTGTCAGTACACGTGTTTAGGAACAGAAGCAATGTCAATTCATCACCAAAAGCAGACCTATAGCCCAGGAACAGGGACAACATCACAATGCCCAGACCAGATCTCCAAAAGTCCTGTAGCCACTTTCTGTGAAAGCTTTGCACCGTCCAGGATTGGATACAACCAGAAGCCGAAAGTGAAAGTGACAATGGCCATTCCCTCCAACAGTGTCTACAAGTATCCAGTCTGTTGTATTATATGTACCTACTCATCTGTATACAAAGCAAATCTCCAACGCCACATGGACAGGAATCATCCTGAAGTCGATGTCACCATGGAAGAAGGAGGCATAGCAAGTCCGACAAAGATGAGAAATGTTCCAAGAGACGTGCCGAGTGATGCAAGTGACTTTCAGGAATCGGATGTTGACAAGCTTAAAATTGGTGGCAGCTTCCTGGCTAAAGAACTGGAATGGCTTTATGAAGATCATGGATCGGTGTATAGATGTCTGAAGTGCCACAAAGATTTCCACAGAAAAAATATCATTCATGCTCATGTGCTAAGTCACTGGAATATTTCCTTGTGGAAGTGTGCTACGTGCTCCTACAAGCATGCACGAAGAGTAATGGTAATGGAGCATATGAAGCAAGAGCACAACAAAGACTGCAACATGGACGACATAATCCCACTGATCGATTCTCTGAGGAAGGACATTTCAAGTATTGTTGGTACGCTGGTTGAAAATGGCCGTATTATACAGGACATGGCACCGATATTGGGCAGCAAGTATTTGGATTCCAAATTCAGACACATGTATAAAACTGTTGGCAAGAAGAGACTGTGTAAAGGATGTGAAGCTGAATACCAATCTACGTACGATATGCATCGTCACATCCTCAAGACACATATAGAGTTGAGCTTGTTCAAATGCAGCTACTGCAATTTTTCATCTATCGAGAGGCTTTCTGTTGTGGAGCATATATCGAAGGAGCATCCCCAAGAGGACGTTGTTGTTTGCTACATGCCATGTACTACACACAAAATCAAAATGAGGAAAAAGAAGGCAACATCGCGTTCGAGTTCAAAGGATTCAGAAAGAGAACGTCATTTAGCTGATAGTTCCAAGGTGACTTCAGTAAAGAAGATTGCGCACAACAAAAACAAGCCTAAAAATAAAAGTCCAGCAGCAGAAGTTGAATTACAATCTGATCAACCAGAGAAGAATGTTACAGAATCAGATAGTGATTTTTCTAATGGCAATATGAGTCAGTTGGGGAAAACCAGTGTCCCATCACCATTATCACCTTTGACAAAGAGAACCACAGATTCCAGGGATGGTCGTGATGAGCTGAGGGTTGGCAGCAACACTCTTGACCAGAAACTCCAACGATTGTATGACGGGAAGTCTAGTAGGAATCGGAAGATGGTGTGCAATGTGTGTAAGCAGGACTTTCCTAGCAAGTACTCTCTTCACTGTCATCTACTTGCCCATTTGAAAATCAATCTGCTTGCGTGTCCATATTGCAACTTTGAACAAGTGGAAAAGAGCAAAGTAGTTTGTCATGTTAAATCAAATCACCCTGATGATCATGTGCACTTGAGACATATCAAAGTAGACATTGATGAAACTGTACAGGAGTTCATTGGAGACAGAAGCAGGTTTGGTAGAAAGAAAAAAGCTCGCAAAGAGGTGCGCCTGTCACAAATACTTGCAGGCCGTACATCAATGAAGAGTCCTCGCAAGCTTTCAAAGAGTCCAGAGAAACAGTCGAAGAATGTAGTTGCAGTGAAAGTCGGAGATTTGAGGAAATACAAATGCAGACTGTGTGATTACATGGCCTTAACCAAGAACAGTGTTGGTACGCATGTCTTCAAAGTTCACGAGAATCCGAAAACGAAAACTGTTGCAGATGAATTGCATGGTGTTTCAGCTTCAGAGACAGTTTCGACTCAAACTTCCAAGAAAGGTAAAGTTCCAACTCGTACAAACAAGAAAAGCAATGCTTCACCTCAAACCAGCAAGAAAAGCTCAGTTGCTGAGAAGAAAGGTTCTGCTTGTACAGACTCTAAGTTGTCGAACAAAGGAGAACAACTAGAACGCAAGAAAAGCACAGACACATCGGATGCCGAATCTACCAGTAGCAGTGGCATAACAGAAAGCGAAAAGAAGGTTGATTCTCATGCAAAGAAGTCGCAAGTCGAAGAAGCAGACATGTCTGAATACTTCCGATGTCCTAAGTGTTCTTTCGCTGATTCTCAGAGGGACAAAGTCCTATCTCACATGAAGTCCAAGCATAGCGTCACAAATGTGCTGTCGTGTAAATACTGTGATGCTTGGTTCTTTACTATGAACAGTTTGAAAGGTCACATCTCGTTCCTACATAAAGGAAAAGACATCAGATTTATTACCATGTTATTGGAAGATGTTACTGTTGAAACCCCGTCCAAAGATTCTTCTTCAAAGTCTGCTGTCAAGAGGCCTTCAAGTGACGATGGGAAGAGTTCTAAGGATTGTGCTAAACGAGCAAAGAAAAGCTCCAAGAGCCTGTTTACTTCCGAAGATGAAATGAAAACCAACAGCAAGGCAGCAACCACATCAGTTACCACACCACCAAAGCAAGAACAAGGAAATTCAACTTCTAAAGAGAAACATCTTTCATCTGAAGACGTTTGTGTGAAATCCAAATGTATTGAAGAAGACGGAGCATCTCTGAAATCACAAGACACAAGTTCATCCACTCAATCAAAGACCAGTCTAAATACTCCACCAAAGGACGCTACAAGTGACTCATCTGAGCAAACAGTAGCTGGAAATTCAGAACTATCGTCATGTGTTCCAAGCAGTCCAGACAATAGTGGTGACGAACAAACTGAATACTACAAGTATCTGTGTGTGTATTGTGAGTTCAAGACAAGTAGCACATTAGAGATGAAATATCACATTGCTGGACATCAAACAGAAAGAAGCTTCAGTGGAAAGGTACCAGAAAATGATACAGACAAGGAGAAAATCAAGAAAAAGGTATCGGCCATTCTGCCAATATGTAAGGAACGAGCCAAGAACAAACTCATAAATCTTTCCCCATCGCAAGTTAGTACAGAGAACAAGAAACCAGAAGTCGCCTGTGCAGTCACGCCAATTAAGTCAAATACAGATTTGCCTGCCGGAGATGGACCTTTTATTCAAAAAAGTGCGTCGATTTAGGTATCTCAAACCAGTCCATCAAAAAACAGACTTTCCCTCAAACGGAATCGACACTCCCCTGTAGCAGCCAAGACAGGGGTCAAACATAAGAAAGACAATGAGCCAAGCTGTTCATCGGACTCAAGTTCTGAATCCGAAGACTCTGAAATGATTCAGCCACGTAAACTTAATAAGAGCAGATTGATTGTGTCCAGTGATGAGGAGACTTCTGATGAGGAGGATGAAAAGCCAGCAACACCCAAGAAGAAACCACCATGTAAGTTTGATGTATTATTTTCCATGAAGTCTAGCCTTGTTAGTAATAATGGTTGGCCATCAAAATATGGAACAAATGAAGCCTGTCCATTAAGATATCCTTAGACAATAATAAGGTACAACTTACAATCATGAGTATCCAATTGGCTTTTAATAATTAGTATTCCCCCATTCACAGAACGAAGATAATTGGTGTTTACATTTGACTTGTACAGTAAAAAATGGGTGGTGCGTAATTAATTTCCAGGGGCGGTATCCTATAAACAGCTTAAGTTTTTAACTGACTTAAGTCAACAACCAAAACCTTAATTATCAATCTAT
>JAUTBZ010162932.1:0-10836 GCA_032361785.1 Lepetodrilus galriftensis | reverse complement strand
TTTCAGTTGCATTGCTTTTATTGGAAGTATCAGATAAATACTTATGACTATAATTGTTTCACCTTATAATATTCCAAACATAATCACTGTTATTTGGCATTAGCGGTAAATGAACCCTTGGAAGTACCTTATTACCTACGCATTAACACTATTGCCTAATTTTCCTTATTTCCGCTAACATATACACGTACAGTAACGTGAAACATCGATACCGATGTACCGATGTACATTTAAATTATTACTGTACTGAAATATGCCAGATATATGACGTAAATTTTCAGTGATGAATAATAGGATGATGCCTCTTAATGATAATGGCATAGTTTTTCACGAAGATCTCGTATTCACTATACAATATAGACCAATTTGGTCTCGTACTGATCAGATATACCAATTGCGTTGTTCATGATAGTCATGGGCGTAGCTACTATTTGGCCTCAAGGTTCAAGACGTCAGATTATTTTGTCTGTAGAAAGGACTTTACCGTTCCCGCGCTCCCTGTAACTACCATATGCCCGCACATTATTCCACTCCTTCTCTACGTATCCTGATAAATTGATAAACCTATTGCTTCAGCCCATTGCAGACGACCACCACAATGTGGCACGGGCTTCGTAAACAAGAACTGCCAATGTGTTTGCCCCGACGGAACGCAGAGCTGCGGCAGAAAAGTACGGACTAGGACCCCCACGCGGCCGACCGTCCGTCCAGGATTGCAGATCCCCAACATCATCACGTGGCTGATTCCTCGGAGCAGACGCCGCCAGATTACTACGCCGCGGATGGTTATGCCTCGACGTCCCAGGTTCCGCTACCCGCATGCGTGGGACCATCATCATGACCATGACCATGTTCAGCCAGGATACAGATTGGTTCCCAGGACAATGCTCTGGTCGAGGACGCATCCAGACCCATACTGTGATACGCATCCGCCCCGGAGGAGGCTGGTCACACGCCGGGGACCATCATCTAGACCACTTCCGGTAAGCGGAAAGCCGCGCTAATCCTACCCTTGGTGAATGTGCTTTGAAAAATCTCAGCGTATTTTTACTATTGCCATGATGAACATTTCTAGCAACTCCCTGTCCGCGATTACCCGAGTTATTCTCTGAGTGAATAACAGTTCTGGTCCCCGATCCACAACTATCACGAGAGTCGTAACTACATGTTAATGCGTCTCGTTACGTTACGATTGTTTTATGGAGTTGCGCATTGATCTGTTCTGACGTGACGTCGATATGAATAGTCCACAATACTAGTAGGTTTACCTTCACTGCAAATTCTAGCAAGTATTTCCAGAGATGTTTTTTATTTTTTTTAAATATAAATTGGGATTTTGAATCGCTTTCAAGATTCTATCACTTATATCAAGACTAATGTAAGTTTTGTGGATCCATTCTTAATTATGCTGCCTATCACTAATTCATTGAATGTTATTCAAACACTTTTCTTTTTGAGTAGGCAAACCGGGGTGTAACACTTTTCATAGGACTCCTCTTAAACAATCAAATCGATAGAATCGACGCATATTTTGGATAATGGCCGTTATGCGTGTCTTTGGCTAGGCTAGCTAGTACCACATAGGTACTACTTGCATAACATTGACATATCTATAATGGCCACCCATGTAAGCGATAGTAGGTCTAGAAGGGAGTTAGTTGTATCCAGGTGTTACGACAGGTGACATTGACACTGGCTCTATTGTAGTACTTTACATCATACCTAAGCCACGTGATCTACTCTAGAGGTCATAGTCATATTCTTCCCTGGGGGAGATGAGGCCTATCACGATATGCATGTACTTTAGTATGTGACTGGTTTCTTTTTATAGATGATGTACATGGAGCCGACAATGTACAGTTAATAGCCTGATGGAAGGGTACGTCTACATTAACATAATAAGAGTATAAATGTCAGGGTGTATGCCATATGCTTATTGTATTTATTTAATCGCCACGAACAGATTAATTTGTAGACTTAATATTTCATATTAATAAATGTCCTAGTCTCTGATACATATAACATTGTCCTTCGTATTCAAAAACTACTACTAGTATATATATATATAATGTATATATATGCTGCTCATATATGCTGCTCATAAACTATATACATGTATATGTATACTACTACTAGTGTATATATATATATAGTGTATATACATGTATATAGTTTATGAGCAGCGCTTCGAGCATACTATGGAGGTTTAGTACTTTAGAAATAGAATTATTATTGTTGATTTTTGTTCTAGCTTGAGAACAGATGTGTATGTGTGTACGAGAATTGGCTGCTAGTTCTAGCACAAAGAGAAGAGGAATGAAGGGAAATAAAACTAATTACGTGGAGGGGAATGTCCAAGTAACTCTCCATTCCTTAAACATAATGGAGCCGAGAGCAATTGGATTTTAACATAAGATATTTGCAGGATATAATAGAGTATGTATTTATCATATAACAAACTAGATGTACAGTGCACTGCAGTAGGCCCTATATCATAGACTGGTAGTCGCGATCGTCTAGGAGAGAAGCCTAAAGCCTAAAGTCTGAACACAGAACTTAATGATTGTGTGCCCAATTGTTTCCACTGTATACGTTATATTTGATATTTAATAAACAAATAATAAAGTTAGTTGACATACTTACTTATTTCATGGAATACTTACTTATTTACCTGAAATTATGTACATGTATGCACATTTGATTTGTCTACACAAGTATATTTGGAAAGAAGCTACAATTTCCGCACATCTTACTGGCCTTCATTCTTTCTACAGGTATATTTGTTACTACAGTAAATCTTTGGGGTTTTTTCCGAGAGATTTATAAAAAATATGTCAGCAAATCGTGATTGTGGTCAAATTTCACGCATTTATACAAATTTATAGCAATATTCCTGGGTATCGTTTCACAGAGCTCTCTTAGCCACTAGGAGACCATAGCACTCTCTTAGCAATGTATTACTAGTAGCTATCGGCAAAGAGAGTGCTATGGTCTCTTAGCAGCTAGAGATCTCTGTGAGACGATGCCTCTGCTTTCGACAGTCAAGATTCGCAATAATTGTATTTCAGCCGTACGTGTGTATTAAGCATTGCGAACGTGCATAGTAACGCCACATTATTACCTCGGTCTATGCATCAATGCGCACTCATATTTCACATGTGATGGCAGCATGCTAGCAACTTTAATAATAATAATATACAGTATATAATAGTACGTTAAATCACGGTTAACGTGACGGCGAGCGAGTCATCGGTCAACATAAAAACAGGTTTTAGAAGTACGTAAACCGTATTGACCTGGATACGAGACTCCTCCATATATGTCATACTCAACTCAGTTTTGTTCACAATTCCCCAAATAAGATTTGAGCTTTGAAGCATAAAGTCATACTCAAAATCTTGCGTAATCTGTGAGCCTGTAATACATTTAATGTGTTTGTTTGGTGTATTTTTTGTGTGTGTTTATTCTTGGTTGCCATATTTAGTTCCTAAACCCTACGTTAGTTGATTAGTACATCGAACAAGTTCATACATTAAATAAATTGAAATAATTCTTAAGATTTGAAAATGTCTTTCCATACAAGTTTAACGGTTTTAACATACTGTATCGACCATGGAACTGATTGAGGAAATCGTAATTTATACACAACATACTTTACGCCAATTCTCAAGAGTAGGTATGAATGTATTGATATTCTAAGACAAAAATCGAGCTTGACAATTTAATTATTTACCATTAAAAAAAAATTAATATCATTTGATCAGTTTTATTTATATACTGGCAACACCCATACCTTGACGTCAATGTGTTGTATAAATATACGACTCAATGATATATTCGGTAATACTTATTACTCATCACATTTTACATTGAGTCGTGATGAGACCCTCCTTCACAAAGCTAAATTCGACGACACGCTTCATCAAACAAGCACATAAAATAATATTCTTAAAGGAGCACAAACATTCAAAACCAGTTAATGTCCGCAATGACATTTTACATAATGGTACACATGTAGTAGTGCTAAACCGATGGTGCAGCACTTATCACAGATCACTTCTTATGAAAATGCACGAACTGTCTCTAATAATGTTACTTGCAATTTTAATATCTGGAAATTGTACATAATATGTCTATGAGTGAGACTTTAATAAATATATCTGTCTGTCTGTCTGTCTATACGCAACACGGTTTCCCGCACGGTTTAGGTGTGGACAGTTAGTTATTTTCATAAGAAGTGGTCTGTACGGCGAAAACGCAATGGGAACCGCTCCGGTTCTCGCGTTAGGTCTGTATACACCTTTAAAGGCCCGTCTACACTATCAACCTTTCGGCAATATTTGTAATCCGACACCGTGTGTCCCAAATGTTTCTCAAATGTCATTTCGCCTAGGACTGGCACAAATAGTCAAATACATAGATTTCATCGAGTTTCCCTCCAAAATCCTACTTTTCCGCTCTTTTAAAAAAAACCCCACATTTCGACAACATCTCGACGACATCAACATCCCAACATGTTGCCGTGATGTTGATAGTGTAGACGGGGCCTAAATTGATGTATCGCAACATGTGTCGCAACCCAACATGTTGCCGAAATGTTGATAGTGTAGACGCAGCTTAAGACTACGTTTTTTATCCGGAACGTTTGGAATACGCGACCTCCGGCTCAAGGCTCGTATCTGTCATTGTCTTGTACACAGGGTAGCATGGCCCGGATTACTGTTTAATACTTATACGTTGCTATTCGATGCATGCTGCTGCGTAGAGACAAGCGTAGAGGAAACGCATTGTAGTGCAAGGCAGATATAAACCCGGATCAAAGAGATTGACAATAATTCTTCATTCCTGTTCACATTGTGGACATAATAAGGTAATGTTTTTGAATATCTATTTTATATAAGTTCTATGCACATTTATGGCTTAGATATTTGAATTGTTGTAATCTGTGAAAGTTTATGTTTACATACTCATACAATCCGTTCTGATACGTAATGTCAAATACATCACTAGTAATCAGAATCAATTAAAAAAAGTATAAATAATGTATTATGTTTTTGCTGCAATACAAAAATTAAAAAAGATTACAGATGGTTTTACTGATAATTATGGTGGTAATAATAATAATAATGATGCTAATAATTATAGAATGTACATTTCTCATGAGCTACATTATTAAGTAAGTAAATATGTCAGTCTGCACTGAACTTTCTTCTGACACTGGACAATGTGCAACACAAGCTGCGAGGGAAGATTACAATTCTCAGTTCAATATCATCCTACCGGAATCTGATGTTGAGATTCGAGTGTGTGTCTACACTACTACACTACATACGACATACCACCACGTATATTATCCACCCATCTACCTAAATGATTTAATCATTACTATCCATGAACTTATTTTATGTAATAAATGTTTTGTTTTAATTAAAATTTTAAATTATTATATCGTAATCCACTTAATAGTAGCAATGACTAATGCCATATTAGAATATAATAGTTTAGTGACCAAAAACTAAAAAGAAATTAACCAAAAAAAATAACATAATTAAATTAAATTATGTTTTTTGTTGACTCATTTTTCGTTACGTTGGGATTGTTCTTCGATGATTAAAATACCTGTGGACTGGTTGGTTCATGATGTATGTATGCACACGGTAATGCACTCTATAAGTTGTTATTGTCCTAGTTATTGAAATGTAGTGTACATACATACGGCGTCCGTAGTAAATTACATTAAATTGTTATGGCCTTACGCGTCTTATTAACACCTTTCAGAGAAAGTTTCTTGAATTATTATTCTGTCTATATAGTTAATGTCTAGTAGGAATAATATATACATTGAACCAGTCCATTTATAATACTGGCACCTGCAAATGGAAGGTATTTAATTTAATCTATTAACATCCCACAAATTATATGCATGTCAGAACGGTGTAAATTATGGTGCAAAAACTCCCGCATTTACCTCGTAAAACTAATATGTATAATCTTCATGATCATGATATATCAAGTTCAGTTGACAGATTTGATTCCAGGTTTCTTGTTCGGTTTCCAAATCCGGAAATCCAAAGTATTATTTTTTATATTTCTTTTTTTTTATATTTGAAAAATATCTTATTACAAAGAACATTTATTTCATGTAATACCTTAAAACTAAGAAACAATTAATCACAAACCTTCAATTGAACTGGTCGTTGGCGTAAGTGTGTCTATGTACGAGAGGACATGTTCATTCTGTCCGTCATCTGCTTTATATAGCTGATGATAATTTTATTATATATTTTGATATTGATAGAAAGAAATATATCGTTCACAAATATCTTTGTTTCCCTAATCTCTATAAATAAAAATAAAAAGTTTTTGTATTGCTATTCTGAAAGAAATTAAGAATCGGTACAGTCCAACTTTATAAAGAAGAAGAAGAATAGTTTATTAAAGTGTCACGTGCATATAAAATAGGTTGCATGTTCAAGCAATACATTAAAACACCCAGCCATATTGGCTTATGAGACACTGTTATAATAGTATATATACAAATAATATTATTAAAATATATTCATATAATGTACAATTTTTATATTGAGAAAAAAAAAATATATATATATATATATATACAAATTCAATTATTAATCATATATATAATAATCAACTGCCACTGTTAAATGTGGTTCTAATAGATCTAACTTGACAAAGTGGGGAAAAACCTCACACGCTTATTGATCACGCTTTATGATATAAGAGCTCGTATACCTTTCATTATACGGCGTTCTCCGTTGTTATAGCATTATGATATATGAATAGAGCCATAGAACTTTACTATTTTTTATAGCCTATTATTCCTTCACTATCTTGACATGCTTCAATGATAATAACAGGTTTTAAGAACAGGCATATACTATTTGGTTGTCTCACAAAGACAAGGAAATGTATATTACGTAATAAATAGCAATTATGTGAGGGAGAAAAACCATTACGAAATCTGAAATAATAATGATAAAACAATACACATGAGAATAATATAACAACTATATACATGACATTTGTTGCGGAAAGATAGTCTGTTATTACCATATACTGCGGTGTGTGCACTCACTTAACATTCTGAATTCCATGGGGAGTATATAAAATACATATAATCTCATGTTAACGCGTATACCCACTCCCAGCTATATACACATTACGGTAACATGACAAGTGCATGCTTGAACTAAATAACACATAAACAGCTGATAACAAATACAATGGTCATGGCAGACAAGCATTGCAGAGATAGGAAAATATTTTATGTCAAATTGTGTATTATGTTCTCAATAATAACTGTCTATAATACAACAGAAGTTGGTAGAATCGAAAGCGACATGTGCTCGAGAACATGGTTCAAAGTAGCTGCAGAACTGAAGCTATAAGATGCCCCGTTTACTATTTTGCTATCTATTCTATAGGGTGTCAGAATAAATAGTAAATTGGTAAACGGGGCATTTTATAGCTACAGTTCTGCAGATAGATTCAAAGTTGACTGTTATATATTTCTATTTTGATGACACATAGGCTATTAAACAGATTCCGGGCATCCAAGTTTATCTTTATAAATGAAATTCACAGTCAGGTCACGTACACGTGTGAGCTGAATTGCTTATTGAATAACACACGTAAGCACATTTGAATATTCAACTTGCGTGACGGCGTATTAAACTGATGTTCTATGCAAAAATTCCATACTATATGTGGCGTTTTATTAGCGCGTTGAGCATGCTTTCGAGCGTGGATTTGTCATTTGACGCTTAATACATATGAATTTTATTTATGTTTTTATTATTAACAGTGATATAGCCTACACTCATGAATGAATGGCGTTTTAATAAGTATTTTGAAAGATTGATGTCTTCATTGTATGTCTAAACAAATATTTTTGTCAATACATTTTAGGTTTACACTTATAACACAATGATATGCACACACATTGTGAGAAATGTGTTTGAAATATGAACATGAATGATTCATAAATTATTAACCGTTATAACTAAGAACAATGTCTTAGAACTCTAGCTGGCCGGTATATTATGCCCAGTGCTATATCAACAATACCTGATACATTAAAACTCTATCAACTTCACGGCGCATACTACATAAAACAGTTTACAACTATATCTCCGTATATCATTATAATTTCAAAATATCCATTGCTAAGCAAATTCTGGGTAAATATGGTAGCCTACACTTCAGCCAAGTATATGTTATCACCAACACGAGGCAGACGGCGTCATATCGCACGCACACCGGCGCGGTATAACGAGGTAGCAGTTTCAGGACTGCAGTATAGAGACTGTTCAAACCATGGCGGAGAGTTCTGATGTAGCCGCTCCTTGCAGGATTGTCGTCGTAGCCCTCGACGGCAGCGACTACTCCAACCACGCCTTTGACTGTAAGTACCTGTTGTCATTAGATCCCAGTTTTACCAACATTTTAACCTGTATTTGATTTAGAATTTGACCTCCTTCGTTATTGACCCTCATCGATTCTCTCCGAGTCCGAGTCTATATCGAACGTTACGTTTTCTCCACCAAGCCTAGGCGAATTCATGGGTTGTTGTAAAAGTTGACCGAGTTTATGTTACTGGGTTAGTAGCCTATCGTAGGACAGGTGTTTGACTATCATTCCAGTTACATGCTTTAACACGTGGTATGGTATCTTATTCTGAAATCGGCAGGTTAATACATAGGGTTATACTCTGCTCATACTCGACGCTCTATACCCACCAGCAGACAGCGCTAGCCCCGTGACTCAATATCCGAGTGATGTTACCCCAAGAATCAGGAACCCTGGCACCAGATCGCACTATGAACGTTCCCTAGTGGAACTAAACACCTGTGCAATATATACATTACTTGTAATTATTTACCAGCTGTTGACTTGTCCATTTTATTTATAGTATTTTAATGGAACCCTTCCTGGTGGGGGAGACTCGATTTTCACCAAACTGGGTTTATTAACCCAGATCCTTATTAACATGCCTCAAGATCATTGACCGTATGGCAGTATAGAATGCGTGGCACTGGCTATAGCTGCTGGTCAAATGGTCAATTCTGGCAGCCAGGCGGTCAGTGTAATGAATCATTCCTAAGCAGGACACGGGGCCAGAGTATACTCATTGCTAATGGTATGACCGTATACCTGGTATACATGTTCACGGTTGGATTGGCACCTAGGGAATGGGCCCGAGCAGGGATAACGTTTCAGGGTAGATGTCACAACCCCTGGGGGTTGACGCGACAAGTATCGGTTTCACTGGCTGATGCAAGCGGTGTGAAGGTTACAATACATTTGGAGGCACTTTCAGACAGGATATGATTATTACATATCCGTCATATGTATATTATATCATGTAGATGTCCATAGTCTATAGTGACAGCTATAATACACCTACAATGATATCACATGCACACACGTGTATATCCATGTATCTACAATACTGCATTCTTACGGTAATGCATGGTCTATACGTATACCATACTATCCAAGTCTATGATGCCATGCCATTATGTGGTATATTATGCCCATATCTATATGTGTACACGTATGTAAATATAGCACACTATGTATACAAGACATTACATGTATGTCTTTAGTATATGTATATTACACTGACGTGCTATATACTTGTGCACCATACAAAATATATGAGCCTACAGTGCGCCATGTTTATAGTTCATATAGTTCAATATATTATATAGGGACCAATTTATGTTTTTTATCTTGATATTCAATATACAGTGTATTTCCACTGTATTGTGCAGGTTTGCATAGGTAGTATTTTGTTACTCCCTCTATAACAATAGGTCACATTATCAGCTGATTATGTATTCTAATTTCTAAGCCATTATTTCACGTATCAATATTCTAGATGTCGCCCACCGGAAAATGGCCATGTACATATAAATCTATATAGTACCTCTACTTCAGCATCGATTGCTCTCAAAATCAAATTATTACGTGACACTTTCCATTTATCCTGGCTATACACGAGTTCTTGCTTCAATGGCATTGGAGGTTTAGAATCAATACTGTTTGCCGAATGTTTGTTTGAAGATACTCACTCACGCACACACGCATACTTAGACACGTATTATATGCGTTCTGTGATTTGGATATTTAAGGTAGAACACGAAAGAGAGAGAGAGAGAGAGAAAAAAACTATTCATACATAGAAATACACACATACACACACAACATAACACAACACAGATACTATATGTATACACACACACACACATATTCAGAAGACAGACATACATACACATACTCAGAAGACACACATATACTCAGAAGACACACACCCACACACACACACAAACATAATCAGAAGACAGACATGCACACACACACACACACACATACATAGACACATACAAACACAAATACTTAGAAGACACACACATATACTCAGAAGACACACACACATACT
The DNA here is from genome assembly GCA_032361785.1 of Lepetodrilus galriftensis. Classification (NCBI taxonomy): domain Eukaryota; kingdom Metazoa; phylum Mollusca; class Gastropoda; order Lepetellida; family Lepetodrilidae; genus Lepetodrilus; species Lepetodrilus galriftensis. The sequence continues at coordinate 371 of JAUTBZ010162932.1, read as the reverse complement.
CAGAAGACAGACATGGTCATATGCACACATACATAGACATACACATACTTAGAAGACACACACACATACACAGAATATTCAATATACACACATACTTAGAAGACACACAACCACACACACAGACATACTCAGAAGACAGACATGGTCACATGCACACATACACACACATACTTAGAAGACAAACATGCACACATACATGTAGACACATACAAACACAAATACTTAGAAGACACACGCATATACTCAGAAGACAGACATGGTCATATACTCAGAAGACTCACACACATACTCATAACACACACATACTTAGAAGACACACACATACACACACATACTTAGAAGACAAACATGCACACATACATGTAGACACA
>JAUTBZ010162921.1:0-10837 GCA_032361785.1 Lepetodrilus galriftensis | reverse complement strand
ATTAGTTCCCAGATAGTAGCTTTCAGACTTGGCAAATGTGACCTAGGCATTAGTTCCCAGATAGTAGCTTTCAGACTTGGCAAATGTGACCTAGTCATTAGTTCCCAGATAGTAGCTTTCAGACTTGGCAAATGTGACCTAGGCATTAGTTCCCAGATAGTAGCTTTCAGACTTGGCAAATGTGACCTAGTCATTAGTTCCCAGATAGTAGCTTTCAGACTTGGCAAATGTGACCTAGGCATTAGTTCCCAGATAGTAGCTTTCAGACTGTTTTGTAAAACTAACATAAAAGTAACATTTCATGTAAAGAAAAGAAGACATAAGTGAGTTTGAGGGTTTATTGTGATACTATATAGACATAAATACGAATGACAGACTACAGCACAGAGGGCACGAGACATTGACAGTAGCACTTCCAGTAGTGAATGATGCAACATGGGATAGATCGAGACAGGAAGTTGTGTTGGTGTGATGCATGCAGGGAAAACAATTTGTCAGGAAATGATGCATATTCACAATTACTATGTACATAGTATATATATATACAATTCAACAATAACAGGATTGCACTTTGGTCACACTAACGTCCGTGTGAGCAGTTCAAGCACTATGAACACAAATAGTAGAGGTGTCCTCGGTCCATTGCCCAACATTCTGTATTAGTCAGCACAGACACACACGTCTAGATGATGATGCTGGACCGGGTGGAGTATTCCTCAATGTTGCCGCCACTGCCGCCACTGCTGCTGCTGCTGTAGGTGTGGAGGGAGCCGCGCACGGAGAAGACTCGCTGTTCCAGGAGGGACTTCCAGACACACTTGTCCTCGGTGGTGGGCGCCCTCAGGACGATCTTCTGCTGGACGGGGATCCCGGTGCACGGAGACTTGGGGCACGTGTGCAGGACCAACTCTGTGGCTGGAAAGGAGGAGAGGAAACGTAAGTAACAGGAACATCGGGATTACATTGCATTATCCACCAGCAGTGATTCTTAATAAATATTTACCAGTAATGATTATTGATTTGTATTTACCAGTAATAATTGTTAACAAATATTTACCAGCAATGAATTTTAATAAATATTTAACTAGCAGTGGTTCTGATTATCAATGTTTACAAAATAGCACTGCTGAGAATTGAACTGAGATGTTGAGATTTGATGGAACTCCATTCTTACCATGCTTTCTCTGAGCTTCGAGGCCACAGATGTCCCGGAGGAAGAGAGGATCCTGCAGGACTCGGAGGAAGTCCTGTTCTTCCTCCACCTGGAGAAGGACATCGGAGAAGAGGAGGAGGTGCACCTTTGTCCACTGACGGCCGACCCACTTGAAGCAGTCGCCCTGGTAGATGAGGTGTCGCTCCTCCTGACACAGCTGAAACACTGCCACGTTCCGCGAGAAGACGAGGCGGTCCTGGATCCTCATCACCTCAGAGTCCACCGTGGACCGCACAGTGTTCATAGAGCACGAGTTGGGGATTGAGGAGGACGTGCTCTTCTTGTTGCAGGAGGAAGATGAGGAAGAGCTGGTGGAGGAGGAGGTGGTCTGAGACTTCATACTGCCGCTGTTGACGCTGCTGGTCTTGCTCTTGGAGGACGTGGTCAGCGACGACCAGCTCTGGATGCGGGCGCTGCTGCAGTTGGTGATGTTGTTGACGCAGGCCTGCATGCCGTCCACCACCTGCTGGAGCGTGCCGTGGTCGGGGGAGTCGCTGCGGGTGTGGCTGAAGATGTCCTGGAGGACCTGGTAGAGCTCCTTCACGTGCTGGACGGGTCGGTAGATGAACGCCGAGATGCTGGGCTGACCGGACAGCAGCTGTGGGTTCTGAAACAAGGAAACCATCAGTATTGGAACACTTGTGAAGGACATAAGACTTGACATGACAATACATGCTCTTTGACATTAGTAAAACTGTTGCTATGGAACCTTTAGGCATAAGATACTCACGAGAACAAAGATGTAACTAAGCTTACTGAAGCTGAAACTCTTATGTTTGTCAGTATAATATTAGCTCATCTACCTCAAAAGGATAGTAGTCAGAGTACAGTACTAATGGTGTTATCAGTATTGGAACACTGGTGCAGGACAAAAGACATAATGTAAGACTGACACTAGGGACTCTTTAAGAGTTGTAACTAAGCAAAGTACAGATACATAAGAACGAAGATGTGACTAAGCTTACTGGACCTAAGGAAACCTCTGATGTTTGTCAGTATTAAATTAGCTTAAAGGATGGTGGTTGTATACCGAAGTAATTTCAAATATCGTGACACACGGACCAGTACTAATTGTGTTGGCAGAGAGGTGCAGCCTACCTTGGTGAATCGAAGGAAGTCGTCGTTGTTCTTCAGCTCGGACAGCACAGTGTTGGCGTCGGCGAGACCGCGCGCGTAGATCTCGTACGCCTGACACAGCATGTGGACTTTGGACTGGTAGATGAGGCCCATGGACGTCAGGAAGTAGTTGGCCGCGGACGTCTGCGAGTCGTCGTCGTCAGTGTCGGAGTATGCCGACGGCTGGTTGTCCTGCATCTGCTTCATGTGGTACTCTGAGATCGTCACCAGCTGTGGAGGAAAATCGCGAAAAATAAGTAACCATGGAATGTGATTAAAAACGTTTATTTCTGAAAAGATAGGATCAGTTACATGATAGGCTTGACTAGAATCTACAATGCACTCGGCAGTTATGATAACATAAAATAGCAAAATCACTAGGAATTGGATGTCATTGGTTCAAATACTGAAGAAGGTAAATAATAAAATTGTGTGGAAGTACACATGTTTAAGTCGACTAGAAATCTACAATACACCAAGTAATTAGGAAAAGAATACTTTAAAAAAAATAGAACTGGTCAAATTGGACTGTCATTGCTTTGTATGCTTCAGAAGCTGCATAGATGCACAGAGTGACACACTACTGGGTGTTCAGAGTCACACTACTGGGTGTTCAGAGTCACACTACTGGGTGTTCAGAGTCACACTACTGGGTGTTCAGAGTACATCCAGGCCGCTAACCTTCTCAATGTTCTGGAAGACGGTCTTGTGTTGCTGGGCTCCCAGGATGCAGTGTCGTAGTGGCCGCGAGTAGCTCTGCATGCCGGCGTGCATGAAGTCGATGAAGTCCAGTTCCAGACTCATCAGACGATGAACGGCTTCCTGCTTCCTGCACTCGGCCAGACTGTTGTACGCCGTCTGTGGACACAAGACATGGTATTAGTTAAAACAGTACATGGTATTACCATAATCATTACAGACTAGGTCTAAGGAGAGAACACAAGACTTGGTTCATAATAATAGACCCGCAAAGCATCAGGACGGCAATACACTAGCACTAGCAGATGTTTGTACTCAAGATGGCCTAACCATAACCCTAACCCTAACTTCAATACACTAGCAGATGTTTGTACTCAGGATGAATCAACCCAAAACATGTTAGTGGTTACAAGGATCATTGTATTATTCATTGGATTGATAATATTGGATTTAAATGTCAGTGCTTCATGTTAAAGTTAAATCTATTGCAGTTCTCTAAGCCTGAAGTTCTCTAAGCCTGATAGAGAGCTGGGTCTGCAGACATACCTTGTGACCTCCGAGCAGCAGCGGCAGGGGGGTGCTGGTGGCGATCACGTCTCCTCCCTCAAGTTCCTCGAGGAACGCATCGTCCACGGTGACGCAGGGGTCAGTGTCGTCCACATCGCTGCCTGAGGTGTTGTGGTCGTCGACTGAGTAGTTGTTGTGGATGGACTCGTAGATGTGCGACTTTGGTTTCCACGGTGACTTCTCCAGGGTCTCAATAGAGATTTCTTTCTGACGCTGGATGTCGAGGACCAGCTTGGTACTGCTACGTCTGAAGTAAACAACATCATGTTATAGAAACTCGTACAGTAACAGTGTCTGAAGTACATCATACAAGTCTATAGTAACAGTGTCTGAAGTACATCGTACAAGTCTACAGTAACAGTGTCTGAAGTACATCATACAAGTCTATAGTAACAGTGTCTGAAGTACATCATACAAGTCTACAGTAACAGTGTCTGAAGTACATCATACAAGTCTATAGTAACATTGTCTGAAGTACAACATTGTACACGTCTATAGTACAACATCATGTTATAGAAACTTGTACAGTAACAGTGTCTCAAGTACAACATCATGTCACCAAACGTGTGTGTAGGGTTATGTACAATGTCTGGAGAACTACATTTACATTAATACCATATTGCACTACATTCAGAAATAATTTACCATATTGAAATAGCTAACTCTCTGGCTAACAACATGGACAAAATACAACAGATGACAGATGACATTACAGATGACATTACAGATGACATTCCACTTACTTGACAAGCTTGGCGACGCTGACACACGTGGAGCGAGAGACGTTCTGGCCGTTGACCTTGATGATACAATCTCCCTGTTTGAGTCCGCCCATCTCTGCTGGCGATGCCCCGTCCACTCGGCCGACCTTGACCGGAAACGAGTCGATGACGGAGAACCCGTAGCCGTTCTTTCCCCGGAACATGGATACAGAAAGTGGCTCTAGACCCAGCACGTCCTTGTTGATGACCGGGATCACATGGCAGTCTGAGGACAGTGAAGAGGAGAGTTAGGACATTGATGAGGATGGTGAGGACGGTTAGAGGACATTCATGAGGATGGTGAGGACAATTAGGACATTGATGCAATATCTTCATAAACATTGATGCCGTACTCCTGGGCCAATTCAAACTGTGATATTATCTTCTTTTTTTTGTATTGGGGTTTAAAGTCGCTTTCTAGAATGTTTCACTAATATCACGACTTGTCAGTTTCGGTCAGAACCAGAGAGGAGCATATACTGAGCTAGAAGCAGGAAGATATACAGAGGTGCATGAATGTGTAGCTTTACAGAGAGGTATACAGAGAGGCAAGATGGTGTACTCACTGTTCTTGGGCTTCAGGACGGCAGTAGTGGTGGTCCGGGGGGACACCTGTAGGTGCTTCTTGCGGCCGACATCCTCGGTCAGGAGGTAGTACCAGCCACTGACATCCTTGCCGGACTTGGTCAGATGCTTCACACCAAATGTCATGCAGCCCAGGAACTCGTTGAGACTGCAAGAAACAGTAGTACGGTCATAGAAGTGGACATTGATGTTAACATTGCTCACACGGCTGTCAGTCATCACGACATGGAGGGTGTACTGGGAGTGGGTGGACAGAGTGAGCAGGTAGGACGCCTGCAATCTAATATAGGTCTCATGTGGTGTAATCAATTACCAGGTACAATATTGTCCCGCAGTGCTGGCTGAAGTCACACCCAGGGTAAGCAGGACCCCATCCTTTGATCAGACCAGGAGACTACCTGTGTCTGGACTGTTGTGATCTCTCCCTATTTACAGCCACTCTAGCACTATCCAGTCCCATTGCTCAGCACTTGCAACTAATTGTTTGTAACAACATTGTTGATTGGCTGACAAAGATATCACAGGCAGTAGAGAGCGGGTGATAATCTTTGTGTACAGGGGGGATTAGGCCGCTGGAATCGCACTCTGGTTAACGAGGCAGAACTCGACTGACTGAGTTCACAGGCTTAATTAACATAAAGAAATTAGCAGGCCTATGCTGGTATGAGATGCATATTGCAATTAAGAGCTCGATTTATTCTGTAATTATGAACAGTAAAAGTAAGTGGGAGGACATAGTTAATTTTTGTTCTTTTAAGAACCACAAGTGTCAAGTATGCTAATACTAATAGAGTTCAGTAACACCTCCAAGTTGTAGTTACCTGCTGTTGGAGTCCTTGTGCCACACTGAGACCAGCAGACGTTTATTGAGGTCCTCCTCCAATAGTTCACTGAGAAGTAAACAAACATCACAATAAACATACAGCAATAAACATATAATAATAAACACATAGTAAAAAGTACAGGCATCTTCACAAATAAAATTCCTTCAACTATACTTTCATAAAAATGTATGTCTTATTCCTGCTATCACTATTATCACTATTCTACAGACAATCCTAACCCTGCTAACTAATTAGGCTACAGTCAGTTTGTCTGATAGTGCTGAGGATCATATTGTACAACGAGCGCTACCTACTGAGGGCCAGACAGCAGACAGACAACGAGGGCTACCTACTGTACTGAGAAGCAGACAGACAACGAGGGCTACCTACTGTACTGAGAAGCAGACAGACAATTGTTCAGATTAAACAGAGCTCAGTGTTGGGATCAAGTGGGAGCCCCACAGTGTACAGGGGAGACTGGGGATGCTGAGTCTCCAGCCCAGACACACTCATGTGGTAGACAGCTCTTTAAGATAGCCATTGTAAGAAGCTGTTTAATGTTTAATTTTATTTTGATACAACTAATGTTTGTTTACATTTAGGAAATACATTTCTATAATAATGTTGGTGCAAATCATTACTGAGATTTAAAGGAATTGAAAACTTTGAAATAAATCTGGATATCAAATAGAATATGTGAAGTGACTATTGATACAAACTATTAAATATTCATGTACTGAACAGGAGTGAGGAGAAAGATGTTTCACTCACAAGGAGAACTTGTCATCGTACACAGGGTTGTTAGAGTCATAGATGACCTGGGTCTTACATCGGGTCCGTCTCGCGTCATCGGGCACCAACGACATCTGGGAAATACAGGTATGGAACACTGTCATCATGGCATCACAAATAAGTCATCATAATAAGAACATTGTTGTCTGTTACCAGATATAGACTGCAGTATATAGACTACTGTTGTATAGACTGCTGATAACTATTTCTGCTCAAGTTTAACATAGGAGTCACACACAGAGTGAGCACATGAACATAGGTGTCACAAACATATCTAAACTTAAAATATGAGTTGCACATTTAGTGACTGAATGAACATAGGTGTCACACATGGTACTCACATTAACATAGGTGTGAGTGAGTGATTATGGAGGTTAACATCTGGATTATGGAGGTGTCACAGTGACAGACTCACTTTAACATAGAAGTCACAGTGCCACTTGGTACTCACTTTAACATAATAGTCACATTGTCACATGGTACTCACTTTAACATAGGAGTCACATTGTGGCTTCCAGCTGGACGACAGGTTACGACATTGGACGACTGAAATTAAAGGCACACAAATGAATTTCTGAAAATTTAATAATTAGCATATTTCCGGCTAAATCTGTAATGACAATGATCCAATTATTTATGTGGGTTTTTAAAAATAATACATTAATATAGACATTTCCATTACAAATTATCTCCATTTCTATAGTACAACATAAATTATCATTTCTATATAGTACACACTGTTAGTCTAACAAATACATACAGGGAATTTAGTGTTGGTTGATTTGGGGTTTAAAGTCACTTTCTAGAATCTTTCACTATGAATTTAGTGACAATTAACCTTTCCATATGATGTTATTACTAAACAATCAATTTTTACTCCAAGAATGGTGTAGTTGAATAATTGATTGACAACTGATAAGTGAATGAATTCAATGTAATGTATCTCGCAGGATGTAACCAGAAAGAAGATCTCACCATGTACGGTCAGAAGGCCAAAGTTCATGTAGACAGACACCTTCAGCTGTCCTGCAAACAAAATAAACAAAATATATGTAATTTTGTTTGTTAACAAACATGTTAAAAATGGAAGACATGACAGAGTGTTGTGTTTGTTCCTAGGAAAATGATGTCCAGTCATACCTTTCATTATAACAGAGTTCAAAGTATGTTTGTTGTCGTCATTCCTCGCCAAGAAAACCATCATGTCCAGTATTGTCAGTTACGACGGTCAGTGAAGATACCTACTGCTGACCTACACACACAATCTGGGCTTATATGTTGATCTAAGCCCGCTGCCAATCATCCAATCAGGGGCGTGGCCAGATCAGGCCTTGACAGATGGCAGCTGAGGCCAGGCAGTGGGGCTTGTGACCCTAATTACTGACAATATACAGGTAACTCACAGGTAACTCACAGATACCTCACAGGTAGGAGGCAGTGTAATTAAGCGGGTGACATGCTATTGTAGGCCAGAGGAAGACTGGGAGTAATGATAGGCTGGGACTAAAGCACAGTTCATATGGCACCTGACAGATACGCTCCTCTGCGGCAAAGATATTTCAATTACTCTCCATCCACGCAATGGCATAAAATATGAACAAGAACAAACACCTGAAACCTTACACATGTTTAAATAATTACGTATTTGTATTTAATATATGTATGCTCTTTATGTCACATCATGTGACTTTATGAGAATAAAACTGAACTGAACTGACAGCAGTTTAATATCTATGTACAATGACACCTGCTACTTATTTATGGACATTTAAATTTATTCGGAATTCAATAGAAGCATCTTAATAGATATTTGGTTTTGCTGGGTTTTAAATTATTTTTTTATAATGAAATAGTTGAAATCTGAATTCTGCTAGAGTGAGTTATTGGTTAGTGATTGGCAGACATTAATTGTTCACTACTTTATTAGCAGATCAGGTAGATTTACCCATCTCAATTAATTACAAAACTAATTCAAATTATTCAAATTATTTTGCTTCCCATCCTTGGACTTTTGAAGATTTGTTTAATAAAAGTGAAGTAATACTCTACGTTGAGCTGGTATATTAGTAATTTATAAATATAGTTTGAATGTAGACCTAGTTCAATAGCTTCACTCATGTTCATGATGTTGAAAGTTTATTACATCTCAATATTGGACATATTGGACATACCTTACTGGTAGTTTATGAAATGAAGATGTTTAAAAACAAAACATGCCATAATTAGCATGGCAGATGGTAAGAACTGCTATCTGAGATGTGACATTGGAGAGGCGACATTGGAGCGGCGACATTAGCCGTGTTGGGGTCGGCCTGGTGTGGAGGAATCCTGGACATGACAGAAGGGAGACGGCCACGCACACCGCAGGGATTCATATCAGGGAATCATATGGATAATTCAAAGCTAGAGACAGGGTATGGATGTCAGTTGACACTTCGCACCTCGCGAGGACAACATCTGCCACTCCACTGCAGGTTCAGTTTACACGTTTTAAAAAGTCTTAAAGAGCGGCCGACCGCAATGATAGGTAAAGAAAGTTTGAAGGTAAAAAAGGTAATCCTAATCTAGTGTAATGTATTCACTGAAGCGCGGCAAAGCTTTCATGTCTGTCTGTGCCACGCTTGGTGTAGCAGGCTTTTGTCAGCGAGTGTGTCACTAGCAAGCCTAAGAGGGATGCCACACGTCTTGGCGCAAGCGAGAAACACTCGACCAATCAGAAGACGGTATTCAGGGGTAGGCAACAGGTGTACACGCGTCTCTTCCTACTCACTGATCTCAAGTAACCTGTTAGTCGGTTGTGCACCTGCTAGGAGCGCGGGTTATTCAGGCCACTTCAAATTCAAAATCTGATATGGAAATATATTCGGTTGATTAAATGGACTCTTGTGGGATGTCTTAATATCAAATGGTGATACTGTTAAGGTCATTTGCCTGAATAAAGAGGTATTAATGTGAGAATTTACTGAATATGTATTACTTAATGAATTTTTTCTAACTTTGTAAATAAAAGCCTGTGTACAATATTATACATATTTCAATGAAATTGCATGAGGCGTAGCAGAATAATACTTTTTTTTTCAGTAACTCAACCAACCGGTATATTCAAGAATACCAAGCTTGGGACAATACATGTATTCAAGAATTATTTTGAATAATGCTCGTCTTTGAACACTATTGACTGCCTCCACATAAACTACATGTATCAATAGCAACACGTTATCTGTGAAACAATTTAAACCAGCTAGTAATTTGTAGGTGACAAAGAATTGCAGATGTCTCTCTATCAGCATGTGAATGTATGCATTTTAATATTATTGGAAATGCTTATATACAAAAAAAATATAATAAAATATTACAATAGGCTGCCCATGTTTTTAGAAAATAAAAATGTTTTCCCCTACCTACGGTAGTTTTGAAAATCCATATTACTGGAAAAATTGATTATAGAATTTGAAGCAAAACACAAGCAACAATAGGTGCCATCATAGTGATACACATAATGCCATACAATGTGATTTATGGAATCATAGTTACATTAACGCTCATTAACAGGATGTTAAAATAACATAATCATGTGACCACAATTTGTCAGTGGTCTACGATTCAGTGTCTACATACGATTCAGTGTCTACATACGATTCAGTGTCTACATACGATTCAGTGTCTACATACGATTCAGCAGTGAGTGTATATGGAGTTTAACTTCGCTGTGGGAATCCTTCACCCATTTACGAAGATACTAATCAGTAATGTTTAACCTAAAGTGGTAAGATAATATTTGCATATACCGGTAGGTCGTACAGGGGTATTAAAATAACTATATATTTCCAGATAAACAGATTTGATGGAAATTGACACTTTCCTATAATTTACAGACACTTTCCCACATTGGTTTAGCACCATTTAAACCATATGTTTAACCATTTCAAGAATTAGGTTTCCAAGTCTCATTTGTTGTGTGTGTTCATTATTACATGGCAGCCCTCGGGAACATAACAGATGAACATGTCATTTACAGGAATATAGTTGTAGTGAACATGTCATTTACAGGGATATAGTTGTAGTGAACATGTCATTTACAGGGATATAGTTGTAGTGAACATGTAATTTACATGGATATAGTTGTAGTGCACATGTCATTTACAGGGATGCATATTCATTAGGTACAATTTGCATGTTCCACTCTGTAAATGACAATTAGGATGGTCATTGTGTTACAATATCCTCTTCGGACCCAGCCCTATATTTCTTTTTGGCAACAATTATTTTTAATGATTACA